>SRLM01000662.1:1274991-1572750 GCA_015708895.1 Populus ilicifolia
TTTTTAATTTATAAAATTTATTCCTTATTATTTTAATAAACTTAAAAAAAATAAAACATTAATAAGTTATTTTTCAGCTAATTTTTCATGACATAACCAATCACTAGAAAGTGTTTTCCAACTTATTTTATATTATATTATTATACATTAAAAAATAATTTATTTTTTTAAAATTTATTTTAAAAAAAATCCAATAAATAGACAAAACTAAAAAACTATTATTTATTTAAATAAATTTCAATGGATCGCTTCTTGGCAGAATTTCTTGCGCTACGATTGGATAGCTCAAATATTTTCATGGCACAAGTTCTATCAATTTATTCCCATGTGAGTTTCTATTCTCAGGATCATAGGGTGACCATAAATAACTTTACTTATTGCTTATTTTTATTTTTATTTTTATTTTTTTAATTAACTTTACTTTTTAAATTCACCCTTTAATAAAAAAATAAAATTTATTTGTATTACAATTTTGATTATCATTCTTTTAATTATTTTTATATTCTATCCTTTTATGTAATTGATATTTTTTCTAAGTTAATTCTTAAATATTTAATTGGTTGGAAATTAAGACTCATATTTTTTTAATATAAAATGTTTTCAATATAATGTTTGGGCATGAGTTTAAAATATTAAAGTAAGTTTACATTATTTATTTATTTTTTTTATTTTCTTTTTAGTAAAGTAATCATTTATAGAGTTTAATATGATAAACATGTAATTCAATAAATAAAGGGTGAATCAACTGAAGTTTACTCACCCAAACTTGTAGTATAAATCATGAGATTATGATAACTCAATATATTTTATGTTTGTGGTGAGTAAATCTGAGTTGGCTCACTCTTTATTCATTGAGTTACAGGTTCATCATATGTCCAAATTGATTTAAATTATTTTTTATTTTTTTATTTAATTTTATTATTTTACAATTAATGAGTTGAGAATTAAATTACATCGTTGGTCCCTATTTACAAAAACCTTTTTTCCAAGTTATCATTATTACTTATATTTTAATTAAATTCATTTGCTGTAATTAATTTTTTTATTATTTGATTAAAATAAAATTAACTTAATTGATGTAGAATTGCTATATAATTTGTGTCATAATTTTATTTTATTTTAAATATACTTATGTTTCCCGAACATGACTTTTAGTGAAAAAAATACACACCATCACGTAGAGCAAGGACACAGCTAGTTAACGCTACAAAACAAAGCAAATGGGACACTTTTGCCTTGCAAAAATAAACTTCAGGGTCCACTAGAAAAAAAAAAAAGCAAGAGATGAAATTCATTAAAATAACCAAAGAATCCATTACATCAAATTGAACAATGTCATGCATGGGTTTACAAGACTTGTCTAAAGTTTAATTAAATTAGTGTCATTAACGTAGAATTTGATTATTATTATTATTATTATTTCGTGATAGAAAAGAGATAAAAATAATAGGATTAAAAACATGTTTATTTTAATAAAATAAGACAGAAAGATAAAATAAATCCATGTTTTAAATAATTTTAAAGTAAATTTTTATAATTTAAAAACACAAAATAGAGAAAGACTTATTTTCTTAATCCTCCCTCTTTGCCTCGATCTTTTTTTATTCCAAAACAGTAATTAAATATTATTTAATAAATAAGAAATGAAAGGTTTAAAAGTAAATATCAAGAAATAGATTGGTTGATAAACTAAACAAATCATGCCGATGTCTGAATTATAGTAATAAGTTATAAACAAAGAAAAAGGGACACTATATTTTTTTTCTTCTGATGAATGCCAATTCGGTCTCTATTTTCTTTTAAAGCTAGCATTTTGTTCTTCTATAGCTCTCAAACTTCTCCACATACAATAAACACAGCGTTAATCAACCCATTTGAACTTCTTTTTATTAATCAAACCAATCTATCTGTGCTTGTGGATAGTCAATCCTGCAAATCAAACCTACGAAAATCTTTATATTCCAAGTTCAAACATGTTTTCCGATAGATGATTTTATTAATAAGGTGTAACAAATCTAAGATAGAACTTGAAGAAACCAGACCCTTTTAAAGCTAGCAAGACCTCCCTTTTATCCACAAAATCGAAGTCTGCATCACACAAATTCTTTTTTGAACTGATCATGGCTTCTATAAAATGTAAGATCTTTTTGATCCAATGGTTAAGTGGCTAAAATTCCTCCAATCCCCGTCCTCTCCACCAGGATTCGGAGGGAGGACATGCTCACGCACATCATCTGATAGATTGACTCTCCCGGCCCAGAGGCAGGGATTTGTTATTTTGCGACTCTCATTTTCCATGAAATGTCTATTTAACTGTTTATATTCGACCCAGTTTAAGCTTTTGTTACTTGAAGTTAAGGGATGTTTATCGAGATAATTAATTAGATTGGATTTGGATTCATAACTGTATTTAATTTATTTTTTATATTTTATAAATTATAAACTTGATTTATTTAATTGTTTTCGGATCCAAGGAGATTAGATATATCTAACTGAGCTAAAAAAAATTTATGAATATTATAAATATTTACAAGTTGAACTTATATTATTATTTTTTATGGATTGTATTTAATGATGAATCTACAAACTGAACTGTTGATGCCTGACACTCTAATTTTCATATATTGTTTACGTTAAAGAAATATAATAGGGAGCTCACGGGCAAGAACTCTAGGCTTAAAATATTTCTAAATAAAATTAAATTAAATTAAATATTTAATTCATAAACTATTAAATATGAACATAAAAAAAAATGTATAGCATACTAATTGAGTAAGATTGGATGAGTTTCAAAAACATTGATTCGTCACCTCAACCAAACCATGATATCTATTTCTTTTATCTTTTTTAAACACCCCTATATGAAGCCCTTTAAATCCCTTTTGCATTTAAACAGTTATGAATTTTAGTTAAAAGTATAAAGATTTTTCTGAAGGCCCATAAAAGTTGATGCTGACAGAATCTCTAATGATTCAAATGAATGAAGCCGTTTGCATATGAGAAGTCCCCTTTCACAAAGCTAAAAATGCATCCACAATCCTGTCACGCAAAATATCCTTAAAGATAGTATGCAATTCTCAGCTAAACATCGCTCAAATATCCTCCCCCTTGCCTTGATTATGTGTAGGAAAGACATTTATCAAGGGTTGTCACCCTCTACTAAATTTGCATTTCTTTCATGCGAGCATGGTGTTATGTTCCCCACTCGAAGTTGAGTGATCTTCTGAATCTTTAAAAAATGTAACCTCAAGCAAAAACTCCCTATCTTTAGCAGCTAAATGGAATTGAAATTGTTGTGTCCGGTCACTGTATCCCTACAAACTTCAAGGTAATCCATTGTCAGCCGAAGCTGTCCCATCAAGCATCCTCTCCCTAGCCTTGGTTGCCTGGAATTATTGACATGAATACAGATCATTACTGGCATTTCATTTGATAAAATAGCCAACTTAATTCCACTAAAAGAACCAACCCTCTATCTAAAACAGCAAATGAGAGTGAATTAGGGCAAATAGAGACAGCAATAGACACTCGTGAAGACGGGGAGATGCATGAGCATGACCTGTTTTTTCCAATTTGTCAAGCGAGTTATGAGAGCTAGTAATGTTGCTTGCACAGTACTCCCAGTCAGCACCCCCATCCAAAGGCCTTTCCCTCTAAGATGGAGAATGAAGCACAGTAGAATAGCTACTGGGATTCCAGCAAAATAGTATGCCCCAAGGTTAATATAGGCCCCTGTGTGCTGCCATCCACATCCTCTAGCAATTCCTGTAGCCGAAACAATTCGAGTTAGTACCATACATGTCCTGTGCAAGAAACATCATCTACTATCATGGCTTCTTGGTAAACATGCGTGTTAGTAAATTATGGGATTGGAACACAAACAATTCAGACATTTGATCACGTACATGCATACTCTATGACTAGTAAATGTTCGTTGCATAATGAGGAGAAACTAACCGGAAAGTACTGTTTGTAAGCTATCCACAATAACTGAGAGACAAAGCAGGGGAGCCACTTCAGTTACATAGTCGACAACCACCTTTTCATTGCTGAAGGCGTATCCAAAAACATGGCGGAAGCAGAAGATATGTGTGCTCACAATAACTGCCTCTACGATCGAAATACTCAGTACTGCACGGACAACCACTTGAGCTGCCTTATGATTTCCAGCTCCCAGATGATTTGAAACCCGAGCACTGCCAGAGAAAGCACGGTAAGTATATGAGATTTTTCTTTCATCTATGCAAACTTGAAGAGTCAAGATATAAATCGAACCTCCCAGCAGCTGCGATCCCAGATAGTGCATAGAAGTGCAATGACGTTGTTGCTAGGCTGATTACAAAGTTAAGAGAAAATCAGAAACAATCCTATCAAAGTCCCCAATCAGCCATCTTTAAAGTATACGAAAAGAAGCATACCAGATAGAAAGAACAGATGTTTCAAGCTGTGAATCTGGCAGAAGTCCAGCCAGCAATATAAGTAGTTCAAAGGTCCACCATTCAAGACTGACCATCGGCATGAAAAGAACGAAGGAAGTGTTTAATTATCAGAAATTCAAAGCAGACGTAGAGGCTCAATAAATCACATCATTGTTAGACTGTACACGAACGAGAAATTACCAAACCATTACAGCAGAAGGGAGAGCGAAGCGAAAGAACTCCGTAATGCTAGCGAAAATATGATTCCAGTAGATGACACGGGTCTTTTTGCAGGATGAAGAGAACCCCATATAAAGTGCAAGGAATACCACATTTAACCAGTAAGACACATCAATGGCTAATGCTGCTCCAGTGCTTCCTAGTTCCCATTTAAATATTAGAGCCCAGCAAAGAGGTATATGAAAACATAAAGTTGCACAAGTGCTGAAAAGCATTGGTAGAATTAAGCCCTGAGACTGGTAGTAGCGAAGCAGCGACTGAAGAACAGCATAGGCAAATAACGCAGGAATGAGACAGGTAGCATATCGGCAGGCTACCATTGAAATTTGAGGGTCTTGGCCTATTGCTATCAATATCCTGTCCATGAATATCCAAATCATAGATACAGGGATACATATTGGAAGGAGAGATATTATGGCACAGTATGTGTAAGTTCCAAACTTTTGGTATTGCCCTGCTCCATAAGCTTGTCCACATAGAGTTTCCAAGCCTCCTGCCAATCCAAACTGCATGGTATGTAAATATACTGTCAATCATCTTGCATACAAGTTCAAGCTTGAATCAAGAATTAAAAACTGAGACACATCAATCAATAACTAAATCTGCTCTCCCATTAATCTCGCTACGCATTTCAGGATTGTAAGGAATAACTTCAATAACTATATCTTGGATGCATAAATATTTCAAATCGATTGCATATTTATTCAAACTAGAGCAGCCCACCGATGCTTAGCTTGTGATTTCCAAGTTTTAAAATTCTACCTTGGAATTTGACAAGATGGCATTTTATAACTAAGGACTTTATCAAATTTTCCTACGGAAACTCGTAGCGAAGGCTTGTATCTTTTTGGTGCATATACAAGTAATAAGATAGAGAAAAGAAGACTTGCTAGGAGACTAAAGCCGGTGACCCCAGCAAAAGATCCACCGATGGAGACCCCAGACAGAGACAATTCACCGAGGTGCCCCGCCATCATTAGTGACACAACCTGCAACAGGTGTAGTGACACCGTCACCACCACCATTGGAGCTGCAATGCAGGTCACCTTCTTTAGCTCTTCCACATAGGTAGTAGAAGCCCGTGTCCTCTCTTCAGCATTGGGCAGCAGTGCCTCTTCCATCTCCCCCTCTCAAAAATTTCCCTACAGAATTCTTACAACCTTGTCATTTACTGCATTGAAGTGAGAAAAACAAATACAATGTTACAAACATAGAAAGGGGACACTATCTGACAAACTAGAAGTCAAATTCTGTCACAAGCATGCCTCTCTTTTTTAAGGCATTTGGATCTTAGACGACTCTCCAGGTTCTCCGTGGAAAATAATAATTATTTATAGGTGAAGGAGAGTTAAGAAGATTTGGAATGATTCATAGATAATAAATAAATCAAGAAGCAAGCAAGCAAATATTAAAGTAATCAAGGATTGAGAACAATCAGAAGTAAGCATCTCCCTTTGCCGCAAAACCAATGTGCATCGAACAAAACTCATGACGAGGTAGTTGGCCGAATGGAAAATGAATAAAGAATCACTGCAACGTGATAGATTATTGTAGTGGACTGGATCAGACCAATCAGATCACAGGATCCATGGATAATGTTGTTCTCCATAAGCAAGATAGACTGCTACAGGTGCCCAGGAGGCCAAGAAAAGGCAACTTGGAAAATGGAAACGCATACATGATTGAGCTGCTGCAAAATATAGGTTGCCAGCAACAGAGATTCACACCCAGATTCAAGACCAGACATTTTAAACCTGAAAGGAAAACATCAATGCTAAGCTACTCAACCTCTAAATGGAGCTTGATCAGTTGGACTGACATTGAACAATTAGAAACTGACAAAAAAATAGGTTAGAAATTGAGACTTTTTAGAGAAAAGGGTAACTAGTATCAGTTAAGCTATGGTATTTCTTCTCGAATAAAAAGATCTTGTGTTTACAATGTTTTGAAAAACGTTATAGCAACCCCCTGCCACTTAGGCTCACGAGAACAAAAAGAACAAGGCAAATGAGCTACGAGCAATTTCTGGGAAAAATACACATTTTTGTAATCTAATCTCCTTCATTCTTCATTGAAGATCTTCTCTTATTTTCCCTTCTTCGTTCTCATGTAAGACCCCAAAATCATCATGTGGTTTTGTGATCCTGTTATTTTTCCTTCTAGTCGAAGCTAAGGCATGGAAAGATCTTGAGTTGATGCCACCTTCTTCTAACCACACTTGCTTAGCCCTTTGTTTCCAATAGTCCTCCTCCTGCGCCAACAACCTTCCCATCTTCTTCCTCTACAATTTATAGGATTCTGCCGAGGGCATATCATATAAGGGCTGTAAACATTGTAACTCCTCATGGCCCTCAGCAATGTCCCTACGACCCTGCCAAGTCCTTTCCCCATCCCATGAATCTGTTTGAACAGTGTGGAATCTGTTCAGAATGCCATCACTTCTGTTCAGAACGCTTTTGATTCTTGTTAACAAAGAACATTGAACAAAAAAGTCACATTTTTTTGTGGAAAAGAAATATTAATAAGAAAAGGAGAAATTATATTAGCAAATTAAATAAAAAAAGATTTAGAGGGCTCCTTGTGATATGAGATCATATATTTTGAGGCATTTCTATTTTGCAGCTAACCAATCAAGAAAATCTAATTTGTTATTAATATTTTTTTAACATGTGAGCCAATCAAAGTAATTTTAATAGACAGTATAATGAAAATATTATGAAACTCAAGCCCCTTTTTTTTATCTTCATAAAAATTTTAACTTATTATGATTTATAGACGCAAGTAAAACAAATAATATTTCATATAATAATCAGCACTGTCATTTAATTTATCTGTTTATTCTGGAAACAGTACTTGTGAAGTGTCTTGGTGCATCTTTTCATATTGAGATCTTACCAAGAACATTCTCAAGCACAAGTACACAACATGAATAGGAGACAAGGCAGAGTTTTATTATTTAATTAATTATTTGTTTCTTGCTTTAAATCCGAGGCACGGTTTCTTTTTACTTGTTTCTCTCTTTAGAATTTTACTTAAAATATACATCCAATAGTAACCTCAAAATCACTAAAGCTTGATAAGTTATTATATGGAATTGGATCCTTCAAGCCTCCAGAATGAGGTGGAATTAAACATCGTGTGTGTATAAATAGTAAATCTTCTTAACTTTTTTAATTTTTTCATACCTTTTTCATCTTGTTTTTAATTTATTAGGTCCTGGATTTGTAAAAATTACAATTTGATCTTTATTATTCTAAAAACATACATTTTGACTCTTGAAATGTATTTTTATATTCTATACATAACTGATTATGAGATTAAAGATGATGAATTTCAACTTGGTCATTAATTTATGATATTTCTAGTTTAGTTTCTGAATTTTATGAAATTATAATTTGATCCTTGAATTTAAGATAAATTACAAGTTTGATCCTGATCGTAAAAAATGGTTTTTTCCTCTTATATGCCAACAAATATTTTATATGTATTAATTATTTATTATAAATATATTAAATATTGATAATGACACTTATCGATCCTTTAGACATTTGTTATGTCCAAAAAAATATTCAACATAAATTGTAGATAATTATATTGTCTAAATTTATCAATCTATTTAGTTTTTAATGATGTTATTGAATTAAATTATTAATGCGAACACTATGGTTATTTAATTATTAGGGTTAGTTACATTACAAAACAATTAACTGATTAATATTAAAAAATAATAGATATTAAAAATATAAATTGATGTATCGTTTCAATGATGAATTTTGATTTTTATAGATAGATATTTACTTGAAATTAAGGTTTTTCTCTTAACAAGTTTTAAATATATTTAATTTAACTTGATTATTTTATTTTGTTTGTCATAACTTTTAAATTCCCCAACTTTAAATCATCTAGTATAAAAATTTGAACTAGATCATTCTTATTAGATCAACTTCTTATTTTTTTCTATACTATCTTATTTGTTTAAATTAAAATAATTAATTTCTTTGATTGCAACAGCGCAATATATAATACACACAAAGCATGCAAATATTGGTGTATTTAGTATGAATCGCCATCACATATTCTTAAACGTTATGCTAATTATTGCGATGAGTCATGCACTCATATGAAAGTTTTTAATACAATAATCATGATAATAACATTCCTTTGTATATTTATTTGATTACTCTTTACTAAGCAATGAAAACTCATTCCTTTCCGCAAGGATTTGAAGACTCATTGTTAAAGGCTGTACTTACAGACTTTTGATAATATGATTATATGCTGATTGATTGTATTTGGATTATGATATTATGCGGTAAGTAAATTTGATGTGGAGTCTTCTTTTTCGAGGTGTTTAGTAGATGTGAGGATGTTTGAGGTTGGGGAGGTATTTGGCGACAGTCCCCTCGATCGTGCGCAGTCACGCCCTCTCTGTGAGTGGTCAATACATTTTCAAGGCATGACAGATCAGACCAATCAGATTAAAAGGCATAAAGCTATGGTATTTCTTCTGGGACAAAAAAAAAAAAGATGAAGTATTTACAATGTTTTAAAAATGTTATAGCAGTCCCCTGCCACTTTGGCTCACAGGCACACAAGGGACAAGGCAATGAGCTAAGAGCAATTTCATACCATCAAAGCATCGCGCTACGAACATTTCTAAGAAAAAAATATGCATTCTTATAATCTACTTTTCCTCATCCTTCAGTGAAGATCTTCTCTCTAATACCCTTTCCCTTGCCTTTGCTACCTGTATGCACACAAGGTCATCAATTTGTCATTGCACTCGATGGGAGCCTTTAAAAGAACAGCACATGAAAACATATACAAGGGAGAGAAGTTGAAGGAAAGAAAATAAAAAAGATTGGACTAAGGACCTGTTTGTTCCAATCTGTACAAGCAGTAACGATAGAAAGAAGAACTGATTGCGCAAAGGACCCAGCTAATATTCCAATCCAAAGGCCTTTTCCTCTTAAATGAGCTCCAAAACCAAGCACAGCAGCCAATGGAAGTCCAACCAGATAAAATGAACCAAGATTGATATATGCCCCTATTTTCTGCCATCCACTTCCTCTAGCCACACCTGATGCAAAGGATATCACATATTTCAGGCTGCTCTTGCTTATATGTTAACCAAATAAAAAATGAAACAGAGCTAAGAAACTAACCAGAAAGGACAGCTTGTAAGCTGTCCATGATGAATGAGAGACAAATCAGGGGAGTCATGACTGAAATATAACGCACAACCTGCCTGTCATTGCTGTAAGCATATCCCAAAACTTGCCGGGAAAGGAGGAGTCCTGAGCTCACAATGACCGACTCTGTGCCAGCAAGAAACAAGGCAACCTGAACTGCCATCCTAGCTAATTGAGGATTCCCAGCTCCTAGTTCATTCGATACCCGTGTGCTACAAAAATACCATGAAATCTATATGGATGGACAGGTTGATATGAAATCTATACATTATTTTAAATTAAAGAATATGCTTTCAATAGGAGAAGGTTATAAACCTTGCAGCAGCTCCAAATCCATATGGTATAGTGAAGTGCAATGTAGAGATTGTGAGGCTAAATCAAGCAAAAAAAAATATTAATGAGAAATTAGAGTTATAATAATATTTAATTAAATCTTAACAAGTATCCAATTTGTCAATATATGGATAGGAGCAAAAATAAATATTAAAAATACCATATAGAAAGCACTGAAGTCTCCAGTTTTGGATTTTTGAAAAGACCGGAAAGCAAAATCAGCAACTCCATTGACCACCATTTAAGACTGTGATGATAGCGTAATAGTATTATAGTTAGGAAAACAGAACGAAGCAGAAATTGAATTTTCATGATAGAAGAAGATGGTAAAAGAAATTACCAAACCATAATAGCGGAAGGGACACCGAGCTGAAAGAATTCTCTGATACCATATAGTGCTTCTCTTGACAATGGAGCTCTAGTTTTTTCACATGCTGAGGAGAACTTTACATACAGGCCTAGCAATATCACATTCAACCAACTTGATAGACTGAAGGCTATAGCTGCTCCCTTTTGTCCTAATTGCAGTTTGTACACAAGAATCCAGCATGAAATGGTGTGAAAACAAAGGATGGAAGATGAGGTTATTAGCATTGGTAGAATCACACTTTGTGTCTGAAGATATCTAGTCAAAGGTTTAAGAACTGCGCCGCCAAATAATGCAGGGATAAGCCACATTGAGTACTTGCAGGCCTCTTGTGAGATTGAAGTGTCTTGGCCTAATAGAGGTAGTAGTTTGCCCATGAAGATCCACAGGACACAAATTGGAGGGCACATGATGATTAGAGAGATGATTGCACTGTAAGTATAGGTTCCAAGCTTTTGATATTGTTTAGCTCCATATGATTGGCCTGCTAGAGTTTCCAGTCCACCTGCCATTCCTGACTGTTTGCCAATTACAAACTCGGGTCAATTCATGCTTGTTAGCACAAATATAATTGTGAAAACCAAGCTTGATAAAGAAAGAAAATTGGGAAAAAAAAAACATTTTTAATTACAGAGGTCATTCTAACATGGTAATAATACATAGCTTTAGGCAACAGCTCACGCTTTACTGACCTATATCACCCCAATTTGTTTGATTATCACTCAATTCTTAATTTTATTTTTTTTCATATTAGAATGCTGATATGAATTAAAGATGGGCCACTCATACAGAACTTATAGCATTGACAAAATTGAACAGAACAGGGTACTAATTGAAAAGTTTTTTAATAATGGGATGAAATTGAACAATTGATACAAAGAAAGGAAGAGGGACTTTTGCCAATAACGAAGAGGCAATTAACGTAGCAAAGTAATTGTAATAGAAAAGAAGAAGAAGGAAAGAGGAGAATTTACGGGATGAGGGTAGTCGACATGCAAGTCTTTAAACACAAAAGGTCCAAATACAGTGAACACATGCATGTTTTATTAACTATTCACTCTTTTAAAACCCCCAATAAGCCACTTGCTTCATGCATTAATGTTAATAGATTTCAGTCTAGAAGACAACAAACAGACAACTTTTTTATACAAACTTGAAACATTTTAATTTCCAACTTGCTCTGCATAGCATGGACGCCCCGTATATTCCTCTATGAAAAATATTTTTCTTTTTGGTTTGACAATAAAAGCTTTTTTCTGGGTTTTTTTTTTATAAGATTAAATTTATTTTTGATTCCATGAAAGAGATGAGGATGGGAAGGGTACCCTGCAACTGCAATGCACTGAAAGTATAATCAGAGACATGAGGGATCAAAAACGTTGGAGATAATGCAAATAGACGAGTAGAAAATTGAAGGAAAAAAAAATCTTGCTTGTATGGAAAGAAATATGTTTAAATGATAAATTTAAGATTTCTGTACATGAAACATAAGATTTAGGGGTTAATCCAAAACTAGACAAGGACCTTAAAGGGTTGGTTTTTTCTTTTTCTTTTTCCCTTCCCCAGATCATATCCTGTCTTCAATTCCAGGATAGATGAAGTGGATTCTTGAAGAACATCTTCTTCCTCTCTCCTTAATGGAAGAGAAAGCAACCTTAATTTCTGAATTGAAAGCATAATGATTCATGCTAGTTGAAAGATGCAAGAAGATATATAAAAGGATCTTGATAAAAAAGATTAAAAAAAGGACAGGATTAGAAGACATACAAGAAGGCTAAACCCTGTAACATTGGTAATAGAAGTGGCAATAGCAGCGCTAGAGAGTGCAAGTGCACCAAGGTGTCCTACAATTATCACAGACACAACTTGTAGCAGATACTGCAATACTGACACGGCCACCATTGGAGCTGCTACATAGCCTGCCTTCCTTAGCTCTTGAACAAATCCTTCCCATGTTATCGCCCATTTTCTCTCTTCCCTCCTTCCCTCTTCTTCCATAACTTCTCAACAAGCGAATGAATTGTGTTTTTTTCCTCCTCCTAGAAGCCACAGCAAGAGTGACCTTAACTATATGTGAAGAACAAACTAAGAGACAACGCTCAATGCTGAACGGATTGCTGTGTTGTTTGATTTGTAATTTCATTGAGTTGATTAATAGTATTCTGTCTGGTTGTAGAATACAGCTAGGTAATTAACAAAGGTTTTGACTTGCAAGTCATGATTTTCGTGAACTGCTCGTGTTTCCGTCGTATTTTGCGTTAGGACACAAATTCAGGCATTGAATTTATAATAATGTTCTTATATTTTGCAACTTCTCTTTCTGGCGTTTTAATGTAATCTATTGTTTATAAAAAAAAAAAAAAAAAAAGAGTCAAATGTTCATCCATTAATTATAGAGAAGCTTGTGGAGAAAACCTATGATATATTCTGAGAGGTTTATTTCATAAATTATCTTTTAAAAAAAATACCCTGTTATTTAAATATAAAAAAATATCATAATTAATAAAATATTAATTAAATTAAAATTTCTAATCTAAATAGAGAAATAAAAAATACAAGAAAAATAAATAGAATTCTAAAACTTTATATTTTGTGTCTAATTTGAGTTTAAAAACAAAAAATTTAAATATAATTCAATGATTGGATAAAAATTTATTTTTTTAATCAAAATGCATCTTGGACTTATTTGGAAGCACTCAAAACCTATAAAACTTTAACATTTTAGAAAGTAATATAATTATCATAAAAATGACAAAAAAAAAATATGTTGCCTTAGCATCGCGTATTTTTTTACTCAAGTTTCCCCTGATGGATCAAGATTTATCCATTTTATCACAAATTTGATGATAGTCATGGACCCAGATTTTTGAAGGCTCGGGTAAAGCATCCAAGCCCAAGTAATAAGTTGGGTCCTCGCACACCATCAAGCCCAAGTTCTCAGTATACCCATTATTTCCTTGTGGGCTTGGGCACATCACCGAGCTCAGCCCAAAGGGGCATGATAATACACGGGCGGCTGAGACGAAAAGACACCAGGCGTGCCGCTTGAAGCTCCCAACTTTACAAGACCATCAGCACAACTGTTTCCCTCCATCTCTAAAATTTTGATTAGGAGGATAATATTAATTAGTTAATTAATATCCTGCTTATATGATTATTGGCTCATAAATCAATTAAGCATCCTTAATTAAAAAACATAATAACATCGTAAAACATTGTTTTCTTACTCAACCATAAAGAAACAAAGTCATGGGGAAAATAAAAAAATAATGACGTTACGGTATGTGCTATTTTTACAAAAGTTTAGGCAAATAAAAAATAAAGATATTGTTTTCTCATATTTATTAGCGTTGTGGATTAGCACTCCACAGTGTTTTTTTTTACATTTTAATCTTTTTATTTTCCTTGGTTATTAATTTTTTAATTTAATTTTTATTTGTTGTGTTTATAAAGATTTAAAATTAATAATTTATTTTTATTTATTTTTTATATAGTTATTGCAATATCCAAAAAACATTTCAATATCACGGTAGGGTTTATTTCTTAAAAATTTTAGTTAAATAAAAAATATTTTTTAAAAAATTAAATTATTAAATTTTATGGAGTTAATAACCCATTTTACGAGCTTAGCAAGATAATCCTAGTTGTTTCAGTTTATAGGTTTAGCAAAGCATCCTTCTTTTCTAATTGAACTTAATTATATAATTGTTTATTTTTTATGATATAGTTTAAAAAATAGTTTTATAAAAAAAATATTATTAAATTTTAGAAAGTACTTTAATTTTTAAAAAAATATTATTTTTTTATTTTATTTTTTAATATTAAATTAATTGATAATTGAGTTTCATGATTTGCTAAATTTTTTTATGAGATTAACATGATCTTAATATTAAAAAAATATTATTTTAAAGTTTTCTAAAAAGTTATTTAATATTTTAACTAGTTATTCAAGTTATTTTATTATTTATTAAATTAAATTATTTATTTTAAATCAATTCTCACGAATTTAATTTAAAACTTAAGCTAAATAAAAAATAAATTAACAAGTTTCCAAATCATAAGACTTTGAAATTTATGTGACGAAGATCTAAACCATCAATCATGATATGTAGACATGATTAATCTCAACCAGATGCGCACACGGGACAGCACTTGTTGGACAATGTACAAGGAGAACGTTTTAAGGAGAGAGTAGAGACTTACAAGTAGGCTAAATCCAGTAACATTGGTGATGGAGGTGGCTAGGGCAACACCAGAGAGGGCGAGTTGACCAAGGTGTCCTACGATTATTACAGACACAACTTGTAGCAGATACTGCAACACCGTAACAGCCACCATTGGCGCAGCTATGTAGCTCACCTCCTTGAGCTCCTTCACCACTCCACCCCATGTTATCAACCATCTCCTCTCTCTCCTGATCTCTTCCACCTCCTCCATAACAGTATATACTAGCCAGTGACAAGTCAATATTCTTCTCCGAAATGGTGGTTTGAACTCATCAAGAGAAAACGCTTCTTGCGTTCTACGTAGAGTGGATTTATATCTGGAGTAAACGATTTTGTTTGACTCTGGATAAAAGTTATTTGGTGGTTTATACAATGATATATGTGTTAAACAAATATTAATTATTTTAGTGACTTGAGTGTCCCTTTAGCCTTGAAAAGGAGTAAATGTTTTTGTCCGCAGCATGCATTGTTTGCATATCTAATTTTAAATGAATAAATTGACTATATGAGTCCGGCGTCCAAGTAGAGCCAAATCACGCAAGTATTTTTTTTTTTTCTGGCCATTTACTGAGCCAAGATCTATATAAAATTAAAGTACAATGTGGAGAAGGCCTCCTAAATTATATGCATTTGCAGCAGAATTATTACTATATTATTAATTAGTAGAATCATTGCCAAGTCTCTTGGATATTCTGCTTTATCTTTGTAGCTTGGCCGATTGAAATCCAGGACAAAATGCAACAACCAAACCTCGTCCAACAGAGGCGTCATAGCATAGCATCTTATCATGTCTAAAAATTTCATCCAGTGTAACTTAATTAATTAGATTTTAAAAAATTATTAATTTAAATATCATAAATTACGGGTGGGTTGGATTGATCCAGATATCTACAACTAAAAAAACAAAACAAAACAGAGAGTGACATGAGATGTCTTGTGTTGTTGGCAGGTAAACAACGGTCACATTACAAGATTTATTTCAAATCGGAGAGCTGTAAATTATCTCAGTTTGGGACAAAATATATATGAAATAAACAATTCTTCGAATGAGGAGAGCAGATAATTAACTCGTGACAAATAATATATGAAAGAGACGATTCTTCGTTGCCGAATGAGTATAGCAGATAATTAATTCATGAGAATTCGAAAAAAGAAGGTTTCTTATAATTGCTCGTGCACTTGTCACCTTAAGATCAAACTCATTTGTTAACCTTCTCTTAATGTAGGAATCCGAAGTTTGAAGTTGCCTATCTCATCATGACATCACCAATTTAATTGATTATTTTGTTATAATCGATTTCTCTCATGACTTCATTGCAGCTCCACAATCCTTCTAAATCTCCTCTCCTACTAAAAATTTAATTGATTATTTTTTTTATTTTACAGTTAATATTTGACAGCTCTGTATCTTGCAATTAACTGCATTGTTTTTTCATGTCAGTTAACACATTATGCCGAAATCTATGGACAAACCTCAGACAGGGAGATGATTATGCCAAAATCATTGCAACAAGGAAATGATTAGAACCAGTAAAGAAGGTATGGTTTTGATAAAGAATCCATCTACTGGAAACCAAAAATAAAGAAGTCTGTTTCTTTATTTGCATGGATGATGCATAAAGGAAAATGAAAAACAAATGGCATGTTCAATTCTAAGCTTAACTAAATTTCAATTTTTTACCAAGTACTGAAGCCTGTTTCTTTGATTGCAATTCTCTAAACAAACTGGTTTATTAGCTGCAATAATTCCATTTGCTCACACGATACTAAACAAAAGGGTACAATGAGAACCCAGCCCTTAATGCAATCACCATCATTATATGACTGCCATGTCAATCCTATACACATATATCAAACTACAGCCTAGTTCTTGCCAAACCCCTCCTCGAGTCAGGATACTACAAAAGATGTAACACTCTTTTTTATTACTAATTTATACTTCCTCAGCATGCATGCCTGCAGAAGAGGATCAAAAAGGAGAAACGGATGGTACTGGAGTGATTTTACATTATTAAATGGGATCCTGCAAAACCAGTTCAGCCAAGGGATGTGCAGATTAAAACAAAGAGAGGTGTGAAGGCTACCTCAGTTTTTGTGCTGCATCCTACCACTTTCTGCACCAGCATAAGGGTCGATGGTGACATTTATTACAGCTGGCTTTCTTGCAGTGAAGGATTCAGAAAGAGCAGACTTGAGTTCATCAGGTGTCCCGACAAGATAACCCTTCCCCCCGAAAGCTTCAATTAAAACATGATAAGCAGCGCCAGGGACAAAAGAAGTGGGTGCTGGATCATCTTTAAAAGGCCCTGTAATTTCTTCAGGGTTCCTCCGATCACCACCATAAACACCACCATTGTTAAAAACTATCACGACCACGGGCAGCTGGTAACGAACCAATGTCTACAAAAGATTTTACAATGTAAATGTAACCTGTTAATTTTATTTTATATCATGAGGCAAGCAAAAACAAAGGATGACTTGAAAGCTTCAACAGGTGCATTGTCTTTTCTTTAACTATTATAATTATACAAACCTTCTCAAGAAAGGGCAGAAAACAACAAAGGCATCTGCAGATTTGTTAAACCGATTGAGATTTTATCAATATCTATATGTGCTTTCATACCACCGCATTCATTTTCACCCATAACCCCTAAAATCTTTTAATTCTAAGACATATGCTTCATGACTGCAGAAAACACGATGATCGAAAACTATGCATGACTAACTTGCTAAAAGGTACAGTTCAGTGATGAATAAAAAGGTTATTCGAAGACCAGCATACAGCTGGTTTTAGAGTGATATTTCCCATTCCGTGAAACTTTTTAAGAGCAAATGTACCTTGACCAATGTAATATAATAAGCTAAGCCACACACCACATAGTATACTACTTAATACTATATATCTGCTATTTTCTTTAAATTCCCAAAGTATACTAGCCAAGTAAATTCATACCGCATGCATCGCATGGACATCTTTTCCAATGAAACATAGACATGCATGTACATGAACTTCTGATTCCAAACAAACTTCAAACTACATAAAAGTTAAACCTTTGCAAGGAAATGCATAACATTTTATGACTGCATATCTAGTCTAATATAGTAATAAGATTAGAAAATGGAAGACAAAGAAGTGGTACTCTCATTAGCTGACATGTGGATAGCCCAGCTATTCAGCATTTGATAAAATGGTGCTTTTTGTCGGAAAGAAGACATTTAACTTTTAAGGCAACAATGATAAAGAGATTTCACAAGATTAAAGATTCCATTTCCTGATTTGATAAAAAAAAAAAATTATGAATGAAATTAAAAGGAATCAAACAGTATTGGTGCGCAAAAATTTTCCTTTTCCAGTGGTTGATGCATGCACCATGTGTTTTTGGATATACAAAAATGTCATTTACAACCTAATGAATGGCCCATTTTATATTCACCATTAATCTTAAAGTTTTTGGATGGACTAAGTGACTTTTAATAAAGTCTTTTTTGTGAGAGACTAGCTAAGCTCCTGTACAATTTAATTAATCTGTTTACATATGTTTTTTAACCGATAATTTATGGTGAAATGTTTAACATTCGTCCAATATTTCATTAATCTTAATCTTCAAAAGAAAGAAAAAAATACAGTTTTAGTAAAATTGACTTGACTTGGTCAATTCATTTATCATGTCAAAAGTGCAAAGAAAATCTTGGGTCAACAGACTTTCTTATTAACAATTACAAAAACTTTCTCCATCTTCTAACAAAGATAGTCCCCCTTTAAAATACACATAAAAATAAGTGCAGTCAACAGCTAGCTGCAGTATCCAAGAAACAGAGAGTGATAAAAGCAGATCATATTCGAATGTTAGAACAATCATATATCACAAAAAGTTTTCGGCCCGAAAAATTTAAACATGATTGTAGTAATGAGTAAAGGATCATTCATACCTCAACTTCCATCGCACTGAACCCAAATCCAGAGTCGCCCTCAACTGCAACCACAAGGCGATGAGGCTCAGCAACTGCAGCAGCAATGCAATAACCCAAACCAACACCCATAGTCCCCCAAGTTCCAGCATCCAACCTCGTCCTTGGCTCAGTCTGAACCAAAACAGCTCTGCCAACATCCATTGTATTTGCCCCCTCTGAAACCAATACCGGTGCAGGACTCCCCACTTCTAAGATCGCATTTCTAATAATCCTCATTGGCGTCAAAAAATTAAACGGCACAACATCCTTAGCCAGCTGTGCCTCCATTCTCGACACATTGTCCCTAGCCTTCTTTGAAATCGCCTCCAACCACGGATGATTCTTCCCCAAACAAAAAGGATCCTCCTTGATCTCCTTATTTACCAATTCCAACACCTTTTTTGCATCTCCAACTAAGCCCAAATGTGGCTTCCTCAACTCAATCTCCTCCTCGCTAACATCAACCAAAATAAACGTCACATCCTTAGACCACTTTGGCGGTTCCCCAAAATGCAACAACCAATTAAGCCTCGCGCCAACCACAAGCGCAACATCGCATTTCCCAATAGCAAGTGACCTCGCGGCACTAGCAGCAAGTTCATGTGTATCAGGCAACAACCCTTTTCCCATAGGGGTTGGCAAAAACGGAATCCCAGTACTTTCCACTAATCTCTTCAACTCATTCTCCGCACGGGCATAAGCAGCACCTTTTCCGAACACAATCAATGGCCTTTCAGCATTTCTAAGCAAATTCACCGCCCTCTCAACTTCCAAACTTGCAGTAGTAATCTTTTTCGCACCCTTTTCAATTTCTGAAACATCCGCGGCAGATTTTATCAAACTATCAGCCTCGGATTCCGATATTGTCTGATGCAAAACATCAGTTGGAAGATCTAAGTAACACCCACCAGGCCGGCCCAAAACAGCAGAATCAAGCGCCTCAAAAAAACATTTAGGTATTTCTTTAATGTCTTTAGCTTTGCCTAAATGTTTGGAAAACGGTTTTGCAGCTTCAATTTGGTTAAGTTCTTGAAAATCACCTCTACCAACATCGTTTTGATCACAAGAACCCGAGATCAAGACCATAGGCCATGTATTAATCATGGCATTAGACAATCCAGCAAGCCCGTGAACGCAGCCCGGCCCAGAGACTGTTAGGAGAATCCCAGGCCGACCAGTGAGGTAACCGTACGCAGAGGCAGCGTACCCAGCAGATTGCTCATTGTGAAAGGCAACGAAACGGATTCCAGCGGCCACAGCACGATTGGCAAAGGAGGTTACCGGAATACCCACGACGCCAAACATATGGGTTATGCCGTAGGCGACGAGAGATTTGGCGGCGAGGGTGTTGCCGTCGATGAGGGTTTGTGAGGTGGTTTGGAAATTGGATTCTGCCATGAAAGAGGAGCAACGAAGATTGGTTTGGTCTGGTGGGGTGGGGTGGGGGCGGAGGAATTTGATTTGGATACGAGGCTTGTGGGGTTGCGGGTGAGGTGTTTATAGGTAGGAGATCATTTGCTGGGATTTGTTAGGTTTGTGCTCAGGATTCTGTCACATGGGGAAGGGTGTATTTTAAATTCAAAATCCCATTCACTTTTCTTTTTCTTTGAACGTGGTTGATGATTTGAAACTATGCTCTTGTGCGATCTTTAATAATCTACATGTTTATTTTTTTTAATTTACGTGGTATATTTTCTTTCTCGGGACCATGATTAATCTTCATGATCCACTAAATACTTTATAAATCCAATAAAAATATAAGGTACCGTGACGATAACAAACATGCATGCTAGAGCTCGAATTTAAATACAATAAAAATATATAATTTTTTTTTACTATTAGACCAAAGCCTCTTGATATATAATCTACATGTTTAATTGACTAGTGATGGAGTGATAATGGGTAACTCTTGCATCATTATTTTTATTTTATTTTTAATTTTTTATAAGATTTTTTTTTGTGTTACTGTTTTAATTGTTTGAGGTCTCTCTGATTTCACCTTACAAATCTTGGATTCTTTATTAATATAAAAATTATGGGTTTAGTTTCAAGAAATAATATAAATAGAATTGTGTAGTTTATTTTTCAAAACATATTGAAAACAATTCATTTAAATTGAGTTTTCTTTACTGTTTACAGTTTAAAAAAATCATTTTTTATATAATTTATAACCGTAATCTTAAGACTTGAGAAATTTTATTTTTCTTATTAATTAGTTGCTCATATAATATATAATTTTGAGATTTAGCCAAACGGGGACAGTGATAATTGTTTTATATCATTTTAAATGATCTATATAAAAGTAGAACTTAGAGATATTTAATCTAAATATGTGAAATCTAGTCTAATAATATATTTCCCTTTAAAACAGAAAAAAAATAATATTGACGTGTTTTTGTAATAATCAAATGGAATAACTGTGATTGGATCGATAAAAATTGCAATTTGATTTTTCAATTAGTTTCTCGTAAATATTATTTGCATCTTTGTATTTTTGAATTCTTATGTAATTAATTTCTGGATGTGACAATATATATATATATTCTCGAAATTCTAATTTTAATGGTTGTTAAAAAACAGTAAGATGCATCACTGTAGCTCCTCTGACGTTTTCTATTCACTAATAATAATAACTATTTTATCTTTTTCATGAAAAAATATATGTTTTTGAGCTAGAATTGTTTTGGTATTTCTACAAGTATATTAATCATTACTAATTTATTTTAAGAGCATTTTATTTAATATTTTCAATGGATAGTAAAATGATTAAAATATCGTTGAAAATAAAAAAATCAGTGGCCCCGGATCAGGGTATTTAGGTTTTTTTTTTTTTCATATACATTAAAATCACATATGTAAACTTGGATGCCAAACATTGAATTTATTGTCGTAAGGGGTATTCGGGTATTTTAAAATTGATTTTTTGTTAATTATAGATTTGATTGAGGGCAATAATGTAATTTACTATTAAAAATAATTTTATATTTAAAAAAAAAATTACACGCTTTAGAGCTTTGGAGCCATAACATATTTTTAACAGCGCATACTGTAATTTCCGATAATCAAAAGTTAACTTCTGTCATCTTAGTCTAATCCTCATTGTCTCCTCTTTCTGTATATGTTGTGTTAGTTCCTCAAATATGACAGTGTATTACCATTGGTTTTTTTTTTCCCTTCATTTCTTTTTTTAATCCTGATAAATACATTATAGTTATTATTGTTATTTTAGATCCAAACCTTTAAATTTTGATTTGATATTTTATAATTTTTTTTTGTTGAAATTTTTTTTATCTTTAATTTTTTTATTAGTGTGCATATTTAAGATATCTCAATCTGGTCTTTCTACTTTTAATTTTTTATTTTTATTATTTGTTTTTTTATCAAAGTTTTTATAGCTTTTAATTATATCTTTAAATAAAGTTTATGATTTTTGTTTTTCAATGGTAATGATTAATTTAATTTGGCCAGTTTTCTTTTAAATTTTAATTTTTTAACATTTTTAATAATATTTTTCAAATCAAGTTCATAGTTGTTATTTTCTCAATAACAATAACAACAATAATAATAATAATAATCGAAATAATTGTAATACTAGTCATGGTAATATTAATAATGATGATGATACTAATAAAAATAATAATAAATATAATATTAGTTGTTATTATTATTATTGTTGCTGCTGATGATGATGATAAAAAATACAAAAATAATAATATTATTATTGATGATAACAACAACAACAATTAAATTAGTAATGATAACAACGACGACAACCGACAACAACAATAACAATGATGATGAGTATATTGATAACAACAACAACAATAATAAAATTAGTGGTGATAATAATGATATTTGTGGTGATAATGATGATAATAATATTGTTGTTATCATTACTATTATTGTTATTATTATTACTAATAATAATAATAACAACATGATAAAAAAGAAGAAAAATAGTGATAATAATAATGGTTTGGAAACACTTATTAATTAATAAAAAAATGATATTAATAATTATGATAATGGTAATGATAATAATAATAATAATAATAATGGTAATGGGAAGTAGTAATATTATTATTAATAATAACGATAATAAAAATTTTATTTTTATCTTTTAAGTTTATAGTTTTTAAAAACGTAGGCTACACGTGCACGTAGAAAAAAAGGTTGCTTCACCTTGCAGCGGAGCCCCAGGATACAAACTAATTTAGGATGAAAAAATGGGATTTGCGTCCCATGTTGTAACAGATAGGGCACTAATTCAAGGCTTGAATCGGTGATCAGCGTCTAAAAACTAATTTGAGATTTCCTCTTCTTTCTTTATTTAGCTTCTCACCTCTCTCTTGCTTTGGTATCTAATTTTTAGCCAGTGTTCCCGGGTTGTGTCGGGGATGGGATTCCAAGCCAATCTGTAATCCAAAATAAAAGGATGATATCTTCATGGATGTGTTTTTCAATATCATATAATTTTTTAATGCTTTTGTTTTATAAATTAGATTGAGAAATATATGAACAGTAAATTATTAAAAAATTATTAATGCTAATTATAAATTATAATAAAAATTTATCTTCCTGTAAGAGTATTTTTGATATTGTGATAATTGTTATGGTTGTAGTTTGAAAAAACACTGTTTTATAAAAAGTATTTTTAATTGAGGTTGATTTGGTTTTTATGTATATTTGGTAAAAACTGTAATTGAAATTAAGGTTGAACAAAAAGTAATTTAACGTGTTTGGTTAGGTACATGTCTTTGAAATTGAGGTTGTAAAATAATTTTAAAAAATATATATTAATATTGATGGTTTTTAGTTTAAATAATATTTTATATAAAATATTTTTTATCGTTTCATTAAATTATCTATAATTTCATCTCGCATGAAACATATACGATAAGGACTATAGTTTTTTTATTTTTTTTAAACACATAATAACATCAAGTAAAATATAATCAGTAACAAAATTGAGATTGCGATGAACTTCTGTAAATGTTACGTCATCAAGTAATCTCTATTTAATTTATTTAATGTTATTGAATAATATTAAATATTAATTTTTAAATGAAAAATAATTAAAATAATAACAAATAATTTTTTTATTTTAATAGATCACACCTTTTTCAACACATTTTAAGTTTTGTATCAAAACCAGTCCGGTCAAAACAGTGTGGATGCTGCATTGTTGATGCTAATTAACTAGCGTGAACAGTGCAGCGTTGCACAGTTCATGCTATTTCGGAGGTGATGAAAAGACGGTATTAACCTAGACAAAGCGAACTTGGTATTGAGTTCTGCGCTCTTTAATTGGCGGGATGATTGTTAATTAACCATCTCAAAAAGGAAGGTCGCGGGTCGTAGCTGAACACGTGGTCTGGTGACGGTGGGTATACCAGTAAAGATTTTTTTTTTAAAATGTTATTTTTAATATTACCCAATCAAAACAATATGCGTGATAGGGTTTATTTTAAAAGTATTTTTAATGTATTAAAATAATATTTTTTATATTGATATATTAAAAAAATATTAAACTGAAATTTATAAAAAAAAAATACAGTAGCTGGAAATCAAAATTGAACAACGCAAGAAAAGATTCGAAGCAATACACACACAAAATCTTATTTTATTGAAAAAAATAAAGAAAGAAGGATGGACCCTTTAGCTACCAGTAGAGCCCCCACCACCGACTTGGAATTTTTTCCATTAAAGAAAAAAAAAAAAAAAAAAAAAAAAAAGAAGAAGGAAAACTAGTAATACGAAACCCTTAAAAAAATTCGTTGAGGTAGAGAAAAAAGGTTGGTAAGATTTAAGAAATGGGCCTTGACCAATACTGGGCCGGGTTTCTTACCAAACCCGAACTCCTCTCTCTCTCTCACTCGCAGTTGTCACCTGCTAAACCCAAAACCCTGCCTGTTTGCGAGCTAGCCGTCGCCTCTAATTCAATTTGACTCAACGATAATTGCCTGCTGCTTTGGAAAAAACATGATAAAGAGGAGATTTTTTAAAGCAGAGCATGGAGAGAAGGATGGAGCTTCCTCTGATTCATCATCATCTTCTTCGGATTCTGAAGCTGGCGCCACTGAACAATCAGAGGATGATGTGGTTGCTGACCCAGAAGAAAACAGTGAATCTGAGGATGATGGTACAGTTGCTGAGCCGAAAGAGGAAAGCGAGTCGGAGGCTTCTTCATCATCATCATCAGGTTTGTTGTTAATTCTGTGTCTTACTTGATTTGGCTAAGTGGGTCTGAGTTAGATTGTTGATATTAGTGAAAAGTTTTGGTCTTTATAGAGAAGTGATTTTGGGCAACCATTCTGATAGTTTATTACTAGCAAATTGTGTTTTATTTTTCATGCCATCATGTATTTAAATTTTTATGATGTTTAGTTATTTGCTTGTTTTCTTGAAAAGCTTTTCTTTTAGAAAGTAAACTGGTTTTCCTCTCGATTAGTATGTTGCTGACTGACTGGTTTCTCATGGATCATTGATATGTTGCAGGTTATGAGAGTGAGGATAGCTCAGCAAATGTGATTGATGGTTATTCATCAGGTTGGATTTATTTTTTTCAGTTATGGTATTGAGATTTTTTCAAGTAGGAAGGCTATATGCATATTGGAGGATAATTGTCTTCTATGATTCTCTTTGAGGGATCAAATGACTCATATTTGTTATCATTGGAACTGTCATAGTATTGGTAGCATAGATTAATTATCCATGGCATTTTGAATGATTGTTTCGAGTATGCTTTTTCCACTGTGCTATGACCCTATGTGCAACTTTTGTCTGTTATTTTGAGCCCTTGTTCAGGTCTAAGATGTTTAGTAGTTGTGGATGGTTACTAACCAATTCATACTGTTTGATTTGTTACGTTAATGGACAACTTAACATTTGCATTCAAAACTGGATTATTATTTTGAGATGTCTGAAGATGATGAAACTGCAGATGACAGAAAAACCCATACTGACATTGAAATACACAAGAAGCAATTTAATGCCACAGCTGATGAGGAATCATTACCAGATGATATTCCAGATTGTATATTAAAGTGCAAATCAGTTTATAAGTGCAGGATTTGCCCTCGAATTATCTGTTTGACTGAGGAGACTATGAGGGCCCATCTTAGCTCTAAGGTAAGGCATTGCATGTTTCTATTTCGCTGTGAAAATGAATTTTGTGCTAACAATTCTATATCACACCATTTGGAATCTAATGTTCAAGGAAACAGTACCAGTTGATAAGGTGACTTGTACCCTGATATAGTTCTTCGATCAAATAGATTGTTTTGCTCTTTTCTTTTTGTTCTTTCCAATGTCGTTGTAGATGTAATTCACTCTTTTTTCTCCTCCTACCCTTCTTTTTTTGTATTCTCTGTTAGATGAATTATGCAGGCCAGCATGGTAATATCCTTTTCATTTATTATTCTTGTATTATCATTTCGATCTTTTTTCTATTTTTATGAAAAACAGGGTATGTAGTATCCATGTTCAATAGCAGTCATTAATATAAAACATATATTCGCAATCACTTTTCCATGTGGAACATTGAATATTGTTGGCTGCATCAATGTACTATTTTGTGCGGCTATAATATGAGAATTTGTTAGTATCTTACCATGACTTGGATGAAACGAACATAACTCTCCATAACTGCTGTTACTTTCAAATTGATTGGCATGGAATTGAGAGCTTTGAAAGCTGGTACTTAGCTTTTAGCCTTACATTAATTGATGAAGTTTTGTTTGTGGTTGTAGAGACATGCTCGATCTGAGAAATTGATGAAGGAAAATAGGCTGAAGGTAATGCTTAACAGTGATGGGGAAATTGAGAACTTGGACGAGGAGACACATGCAGAGAGACATGCTCGAACTGTAGCTCTTGCACAGGTTGCTTCTTCTTGAAACTAATTGAGTAAAATTGGCTTATTGAACATCAGATATCGCTGTGGCTAATCTAGTTTTGACTTATCTTATAGGGTAAATTGACAAAGAAAAATAAAGGGCGGCAGCGGCAAAGAAAGAGATTAAAAAAGAGGGTATAAATTGTCTGTTCGTTTTCTTTCATGTGTATGTTTGAGTTAAGTTGTTGTGTGAGGTTGTTTGACTCCTTTACTTCATCTGCAGAAAGAGGGGAATGCTGCAAGCATGGAGAAAACAATATCAAAAACAAAAAGTCCTCCCAAGAAAAGGCGTAAAAATGAGAAGTGAAGAAAGCTTCATTTGTGCTTGCTGCTTTATTTGCAGAGTTACTAACATGCGGCGTACATGTACTGTGTTCTCTTAAAGCTTGGCATGATAAATTCCAGCTGACAATTATTTGTTTCTTTGTCCCCTTCAACTTTATGTTTGTAAGATCTGGAATTGCACCGGGCTTTCTTTGTTTGGATAGCACTGAAATTTTGCTTAACACTCTGCTTTTCTGGGAAATTAACCTGGTACCATGTATAACAGTATATTTGCTCTGATGTCTTTCTTTCAACTCTTCTCCAAGAATCAAAGCCAAGCTGAAAATCATTGTCGAAGTTGAGGCGTCATTTTGAAATCGGTTGCTACCTTGTTGAATCGTGTCTTTGAGCTTTGTATCACTGATTGGAAGGATCATTCAAAGTTTATTTATAGAATCACGCAAATTATATTTGCACCTTTTCTTTTGTGATGATTAAAAAAAAATGAGAGGGGAAAGGAGTCGGGAATGAAAAGTAATGATTCTTTCTGTGCTTGCTCCATTGCTTTTCATCTCTTTTTTTCAGAAATTCTTATTTTTTCTTTTTTCTTTTTCAACGGGAAATCAAGGGATAAATCTAAGAACAAATGAATACAGTGCAACTTCTTTGAGAGAGATTGATTTATTTGATAGTTTTCTCCCGTCTGGTTTGATAATTATGCCCTTCTCCACTATCATCCATCACGCTCATGTTTGAACAATTCTCTGTAGCTTGAGATGTCAATAAAAATCAACTATGATCAAAATAACTTCAAAAAATATTATCAATGCTCTTTTCGCATTTCACTATCGGTGTATAGCCGAGCTACGCCACAAATTTTTTATTATTATTAAAAATGATGTGTAGATGACATAAATACGTTATAAAAAAAATTATAACTTGAGTTTGGAGATTAGAATAATTTAAAAAATATATAAAAAAATTTACAAAGCTGAAAACAAGGTAAGTAAAAATAATAATATAAAAAATAATGTTAATCTAAGTTTAATTTTTGAATCTGTAACTCAAGATATTAGAGTAAAAATATTATATCTAAAAAAAACATGAAACTTAACTTCTAACATATTAAAAGTTGAAAGATTAATTTGAAAAAAAATACTAATTATACAAAAAAATCTAAAACAAAAAACAATAATTAAAAGAAAAATAAAAAATAAAATTTATTTTTGATTGAAGAGTAAAATTGAAAAGAAAAAATCAATTGTACAAAAGGCAAAAAAACATAGAAAATCTAAAGTCAAAAGATAAGAACCAAAATGATAAAAAAAATGACAAATTAGAATTAAATGATGAAATTAAAAATAAATAAAAACTTCTATAAAAAATCAAGAATAAAAATTAAAAATTTAAAAAAAAAATTGAAGTTGAAATGCTAATAACAAAGAAGTCAAGCTATAATTTTCAAGGAAAACAAGAGAAAAAAATAAAATAGAAAGACATATCAATTACTAATCAGATCATAATTATCGATGTATGACACATTGTCAAAAAAAGGACATCATGACACTTCTAACAACACAATGAAAAGATATTTTTGAATGCAAAGAGATGGTGTATATGATATCTAAAGAGCATGAGTATCTCCCACACTTCAAATAGTGTGCCACTCATACTTCAATCTCTTTGATTTTTAATTTTTATAGTTGATCAAATATTAAATTGCCTCGAGCTTAAATGATAATTTTTTTTTTGAAAGCATTTTAGTTTTCACTATTTTTTTAAAAAAATTTATATGTGATCAAATGTTAAATTCTCTATCAACTAAATTGATAACAATGAAAAAATCATTGTGTAAATACAATGTTTTTGTTTTTTTTAAAGATATTTTAATTGTTTTATTATGTATTTTAAAAAAATTATTTATTACACTACTAAGAAAAAGATATGATGATGTTTTTAACAACACAGTGAAATGACATTTTTGGATATAAGAAAATGTTAAACCAGCACTTCAAATAGTACGCCTCTCATGCTCCAACCTTTTTAATTTTTATATTTGATCAAATATTAAATTATTCTAAGTTTACATTATAATTATTTTTGGTTTTAGAGAGCATTTACTAATTTCATTATGCTTTTTTAAAAATGTTTTTTATTTGATGAAATATCAAATTCTCCATCAAATTGATAATAAACTCATTTATTTCTAATATTTTACCATGTTTTTTTCTTTCAAGAATATTTTAATTATTTTATTATGCATTAAAAAAAAACTCATTTATTTCTAATCAATTTGATAATAACTAATACATATAGTAAAACATCCTAAATACCTTCGATGGTCAATATTAAATGTTTTGGATGAAGAGGTAGAAGGTGATTTCACTCATAAGCTACATTGAAGATCCTTCATGATTTAGCTTTTGTAGTAATTTCCTTTTTCAAGAAAGTTCGATTCTATTATTACTGGAAATGATGTTTTCATTAGCAATACATCAAAACTTTACAGCTTAGGCAAGTTAACAATCTCAAACTTGCTCAAACATTAAAGAACAAAATTTGGATCCTTTTCCGACAAATGACGTTTGATTTAGATTTTGACTGAACCAAACTTAACAGCAAGTTATGTTTTACAAGGATTCTAGGAGCGGCACCCGCTTGTATCTACCTCTGGAGAAAAGTGAAAAAGCAGTGCTTAGAGGGATACAAATCAACCCCCGACTATCATCCAAATTGAAGCATCATTGTTGCGGATCGCAGGGATCATTTTGCTGTTTCATAAATACCTCCCAACACTACAGGAGGAAAACACGAACACTGCTCTAAAAAAACAAAACAAAACATGTCAGAGAAAAGAAACACACTTTGTATATTAGATGTTGAAATCACAAGATCCGAATTGAGATAATAAAATGTTGATGAACCTAAGATGCATCTATTCAAACTATCAGCCTATCACAAACTAAATCCATCCGATTAGAATACAAAATCAGTCACCTCGGCACTACAACTGTATCGATGACAAAAAAAAAGAAGCCAGAAAAGCCCAGTATATCAACCATCACTCCTTGCTTTCCAGCTAGAACAGCTGTTCACATTCCGCACATCAAAATATATGGCAAAAGGCATCACCTAAAATCCTGATGGTATAAACCTGAACGAGAAACTTGGGAGGCTAGGAGTTGATGCTGATTGTAATTTAAGGCCCCTCTTTATCTGAAGAATGATGGGGAGAAGCAGGCGGTCGTTCTTCATTTCCATCAGTTTCAGCAGGTTGATCGCTCACAAGAGGTTCCTCCGCACCCTCAGTATTTTCAGGATAAAAATTGATGGGAAACTTTGTAACCCTGGGTTTATCAGATAGGATGTTTCTTTGGACCTTATCAATCAACACTTTAGGTGGAGGTTCCTCTCTAAGCTGTTCATCTTCATAATCATTGTTCACATAGTAGCCAACTCGAACAAATTCCTGACCTAAATACGAGCACGTCAACAAAAGTACTGTGACACCAATGATATCTTCATCACGAATCTTTGACGGGTCAGGTGGGTCTGCCTGCAAAGCATACATACAGCATGCATGAATCAGAATTTATTCAAAGCAGAAACAGAATAGGAGTCTAATTTAAAGAATATATGCACATGTTCAAAAGAGAATTGCCTGCAAGACAAAACGATAATTTCCAACATTGACAGGCCCAACAAGCACACTCTCCAATAGTTGGTCATATGTTTCATCCTCAGCAGACCCCACATAGATTAGTTTCCATTCCAAATCTGCATCACAACAACAAAATGGAACATTCTTTTATAAGATGAACGAACAACGTTGAAAATCCAAAAGACAGTTGGACTGACAAGGAACAAGATCAATTTAAGTTCCTACACCATGTAGGATATTTGCATTAAAAGATACATAAAAACATAATATACCAGCAAAATTACTTGCAGTCCTGGCAATCAAAGGACATAGAAAATGCTTCTCTTAAAATGCAAGGAATTCCAAACTGGAAAAAAAAAAGTATGTGATCCAGATCTGGTAAATAAAAGTATGTCAATCCACAATATTTCATCATTTTGGGATTTCTTTTTCTTTTTTCTTTTTATCATGAAGTCCATTGATCCACTACATGTTTGCCCTTGGAGACATCCTTGCACACCATACAATCTACAGAAAACTAATTGGAGCCTTGGAGGTTATCTGACTCAAAACAACAATTGCAAAGGCAGGTGTACGCTACAAAAGTGCCACTATAACACAAAAGTAAAGCACCGAGCAAGTAATTGAAGGAAGTTGAGAGACCATTCTCTCTAGCATCACTGATGCACAGGATATTTCAGAAAGAGTCTGAAGTTAATATCACTCACAATGACAAACATAGGCACTAATTTCATGCAATCATGACACAATATCCTGAAAATTCATGACAGGTTAAATAAAAACCAGAGGCCTGGTTCGTTATCATTCAAAGAATCAAAGAGATGCCAAAATGTTCTAAGATTTGGTTTCTGATCAGGTCCCTACCAACGAAAAGAACAACACATCTAATGGGTAAGATTACAACAAGAGCATCAGGTTTACACCTGAAATTCCACCAACTAAGAAGACGACAGCAGCAATTAATTCCCATCAGCATCTAAAAATTGCAGGTCAGATGCACAACAATAATAGGCCCTATCACTAAAACCAAACCATCTTTGATTTCAATTCAAAATTAAAAAAAAAAAAATTAACCACGCATACAAACCACTAAAATTATTTAAAGAACAAACTTCTGACAACAGAACCTGAATCCCTAAAAACAGCTTCTTTTTGTTTTTCTCAATGGGCTAGAAAAACCACCTTCTTAAGGATTTAAATCAAAACCATATCACATTTTTGGTTCAGAATCCATAGAAACAATTTTGTTTCCCAACAACTCAAACTTTAATTAATAAAAAGAAAAAAGCAAAAGCACTACAGATTCGAACACAGTGAGAAAGGTACCGTCTTTAAGAGGAGTCAAACACTCATAAGAGATCTCGAACTGAAACGGGGACAAAAACGGCGCCGGATTATCTAGTACGGTAACGTTAGTAAGATTCACTGCACTCATTATCCACCGTCTTTCTATCAAATCAAAACAAAACACAAAAACCCTAAGGTTCTAAAACCTTCATCTAAAACCCAAAACAGAAGAAAACCTAATCACAAAATCGAGAGTGATTGCAGGGTTACTTGGAATTGAATTTTGTTTTAGGGTTTTTGTTATTAATGTTTGGGAATGGCGGGAGAATTGAAATGAGGGAGCGGGAATTGATTTGGGAGGGAGCCTCAGGATATTACTAGGGCCGCGTTGGAAATGCTCGCGTTATCAAGGATGCTTAGAAAATGGCCATATTTAAAAAAAAAAAAAGCAATAAAAGCCTGACGCTTGAATTATAAACTTAGATTGAATTTAATAAGATTGGGTAATATAAAAAATTGATTTAAATCATAGATAATGATAGTAAATAAATCTTATAAAAAATATTTGACAATAATTAAATAAAATTGATGAGTTGTTGATATAATATTTTTTTAAAAAAAAATCAATGAAGACTCAGTTCTTGTTTCACTGTGTTCACAAGAACTTGTTGAAGAGGTTCAAATTTTACTATAAAAAACTACATAACGATAATAAAAAACCTCATGGGTTGCTAGGATAATGTCCCTAAAAAGAAAAAAAACATTATTCATTTATATTCAATCAATTAATTTTATTTAACTTAAAAATAAAATTACTTTTTAAAAATAAATATAATAAATAAAAAAATTTAAAATAACCCAATTAAATAAAAAAATAAATAATGCAAAAAGTTTGAAAACAAATAGAACTCAACCTCCATTTAAATAAATGTTGAGGGTAAAAATTGAAAATGCATCAACTTAAAAAATAATAAATAAAATAAAACAATTAAAAAGCTGTGTTAATTTTAAAAATTTAAAATTTATGAAATTTTATAAATGAGCTTAATTAAAAAGCTTAAATTCAAACCATTTAAGTATTTAAGGATGAAATTGGTTAAGAAAATATAGATCTAAAAATTTTGTAATGAAAAAAATAAAAAAAAATGAGGATGAAATCTAATGAGAAAAAAATAACAGAGAATAAAATTGAAAAATAAATTTAATTTTATAAATAAAAATTAAAAAAATAAAAACTAAACGAGGATTGTAAATACCTATTTACCTAACATTTGTTTTAATTTCCGACTTAAAATAACTCCAGTGATAAAAACAAAATGCAGACATAACATCCCCTTTTGTGTAATCTAAGAGTTTATGAACTAATTTGCAAATGATAGTAATTAAGCTAGCTGCAAACTACTTCTTGTTTCACACGAGAACCAGTTTCTGTCGCCAATTGGGGGCTGGGAAAGCTTAAAAAATACTTCGCTTCCATGCTGGTTCTTGGCTCAGAAAAAAATTGAGGGGACCCAAGACTCGATGCCGTTGTGATTTGAGTGGAGACCCGAACCACAAGAGTGATTGTGATATGATTTTATTTATTTAATTCTTGTTATTCTTTTGTTTATCTTTCCTTATATTGTCGTCCTTTAAATTTAATGTTTAGCATATTATTAATTAGTAGTTTTAACATTGACAAATAATTTTATAATAAAAAAACGGAATTTAGAAGATCTGCAATATGATTTTTCAAAATAATTTCTGTTATGAAAAAACAATTTTAGAAACTCGCTGGATGCATTGAGAGATTTCACTTCAATGTTGAAAATTAATAACAAAAAATAATAAAAAATATCTTTAGTTAATAACTTTAGCATTATGAATAATTTTTCAATAAAAATAATACGAAAATGAAATCTTACAAAATGATTTTTCATACGAGGTGTGAAATAATTTTAGGATCCCACCAAACCAGATGTAAGTCTTAACAAAAAGTGTTCATCTAAAAATATTGAAATAATAATGAATATTTTTAATTAATAACTTAAATATTTATAAATGTTTTTTGTTTTGTTGTAAGGATTACCTGATGATAGAATTTTAGGAAGTTTGCGAGATAATTTTCTAAAATAATTCCTAGGGTGAGAAAATAATTTTAGTATCCCAAGAAATATGTTGAGAGGTCTTTGTAAAGAAAACGTTGATGAATAAGACAGTGTATCCCACATGCTCCTACCAAGACTGGTGAGAGTCCTAAAAAATATCCGACAACAATTGAAAACAATAGCATAAAGAAAAACATTAAGATTTTGGAAAGCAATTAATAGAAATCAATTAGCTTGGTGACTCGCTCCATCAAGATTTTTATTTTTTATAAAACATTATATATATATATGTTTTCAATATATTTTTAGAACTCAAAAAATATAATAAATCAAAAGGTTTTACACACATATAATCAAATCAACTAAAAGCTAATAAAAAACCAAAAGACATTTAATCTTGAAAAATAAAACATTAAATTGATTGAATAAAATACAAAGAAAAAAGGAATAACAAGTAAGGCTATACATATTGAATATATCTTCTAAAAATAAATATTTTTTATTTAAAAAAATAGTTTATCTATATTAAAAATAAAAATAAAATTATAAATGAATCAGGAAAACCTTTCTAAAAATTAAGCACATAACAAAAAAAATCACTAATATTTAAAAGAGGTAACAAAATAAAAGAAATAAGGTTTTGTGTATTTTAATAGTTTTTAGTTTTTTAACTGGTCATGTCACGTCACGTCACTTTATCTCTTTTTAATTATTTTCTTTAAAGTTATATTTTTCAAGATAATTATACTAGACTTGTGCATCTTAGGTTAAGAAAACCATGCCAACTCAAGACGCCTAGGTCTGGAATGACTCATACCTAAGATGCCTAGGTTTGGCAGCCATGTTAGACCAAAGATGATGAGTCAAACATGGCTGTAAACATGGCTGTCAAACCTATGATAGTTGGTTAGACACTAATGCCAAACCCAAGATGCTTGGGTTTGATATCCCAAGGCGATTGGATCTGATATGTAGCAACAAAAGATGCGTTGTCTGCTAATGCAAATTACGTATCATCTATTTAGTGACTAGAAAATCAAAACTTATGTTTTTTTACCCAAAAACCTCTTTTGCGACCTTTTTTTTACCCAAAAAACCTATAAAACACCATATAAACCATGACAAATCTATTTATGGCCACAAAAAACCACTTTAAAAATAGAACTCAACCCGAAATAAAAAATCAACCTAAGCTTAGATTTGTTCTTTCATAAACTTTTAAGGTACACAAACACCTAATATAAACTTTCTACATCAAATGAAACAATTTGACATAAAAATCTCTCATTTTAGTTGCCTAAACCAGTGCTAACAACGAGTTTCTATCTCTATCGCTGGAATCCAACGACACTCCTTTCTCTTCACTTTTAACCAAGGATAAAAAAATACAAAAAAAACCCCTACATTAAAAAGGAATTGGAACAATTTCGAGGGACTATAATTATATAATTTATGTGATTGTTTAAGTTGAAGAAGCAAAGTAAATGTTTTTGAAACTTATAGTATGTCACCTATGTTTGTGTTTTTCATTTCATTCCCCCATCTTCTAATCACACCCTCACATAAGAATTTGAAATCAATTGCTTTTTAAATAAGACTTGATTGTCTAAAAAAAATCCATTAATGTCACCTAATACCTAAACTAGAAAAATCAAGATACATAAGTAGATTAAGATATTTAATCTTAAAAAATAAAACATTAAATTATTGAAAAAAATAAAAAGAAAAAAGAAATAATATATAAGGCTACATATATTAAAAATATTATCTAAAAATAAATATTTTTTATTTTAAAAAAATATAGTTTATATATATAAAAGATTAAAAAAAAATCATAGATGAACGAAAAAACTTCTTTGAAAATTAAAAGTATAACAAAAAAATCAATATTATTTAAAAGAGACCCTTTGAACAAACTAAAAAGAAAGGAGGTTTTGTCCTTCTTTTTTTTTAGTTTTTTAACCTATCATTTCCCTTTATCTTATTTCAATTGCATTTTTTATAGTTATATTTTTATGGTAATGATGCCAGACCCAAGACATATGGATCTGACAGTTATGCCACCTCTAGGTAGTGGGTCATGCATTGATGTTAGACATGTCAAGTATCGAGACAAATGATATATTGCTTGTTTTTCTCAGATTCAATCACTATAGTGACTAAAAATTAGGTTTTATGCTCTTTTGACCCAAAAATCTCTTTGGCAACATGTTTTTGACCCAAAACACATATAAAATACTCTAAAAACCATGAAAAACCTATTTATAACCTTAAAAAATTGAACTCAACTATAGCTCAGATCTTTTTTTTTTTTACAAACTTTTAAGATGCAAAAACATCTAATATGAACTTCTCGCATCAAATGAAATAATTTGACATAAAAATCCCTTATTCTGGTAGTCTAAATCAATGCCAATTGTAAGTTTCTCTCTCTACTGCCTTGATTTGACAACCCCTTTATTCTCTTTCAACTAGGAATAAAAAAATAACAAAAATAAATCTCTGTATAAAAATGAAACTGGAACAATATTAAGGGATCACAATTGTATAATTTTCATGATTGTTTAAGTTAAAGGTCTAATGTGAATGTTTTCAAAACTTATGGTGCATCACTTGTGTTTGTCTCCTTTTCATTTCAGTCCCTTATTTTTCAATCCCACCATTTCATAAGAATTTGAAATCAATTGCTCCTTAAATAGGACTTAATCATTCAAAAACAATTTTTAAGGATTAAATTGAATTTGTTTTTTGCACAGTGATAAATGTATAGTGAAAATCCCACGAGTTTTATTATATAAGCAATAAAAGCCAATTTGTTTTTATTATAGGTGACTATTCTTTGGAACAATGTTTTTGGAGTATCAATAACTTCCCTGAATACAAATGAACTCTCTAACCCTAATTTTATTAAAGGTAATTGTTCTTTGGAATAACTATCATATAGATCAAAGTTTATTGATTATAATAAAACTTGAGCATTTATTAAAATCAATATAAATTAATTAGGCAGCCAATCACACCTTGAAAATAAATGATTGGTGGAGACTCCCTTTTCTCTTCACTTTTTCCTCGCCTAAAATGGTTCTTCCTACCCTGCACATCTGGGCATGTTATTACAAGAATGAAATTGAAATAAAATTTTAGTTTTATAAATTATTGCAAATAAAATAAATAATAATTAAAAGATCAAAGACTAAATAAAAAATAAATAAAATTATAATGGATGATTTGAAAAAACACAGGGTAGGTATAAACACCAAAGAAGAAAGAGGAAATAAACAAAAAAAAAAGAATGGCCTCTTGATATGACTAAAAGATTAATGTCTTCTTCCAAGTATAGGAGTGTCGAAGTAATAAATAACTTAACAAGATCAGGGTCAAACCACAAGGAGGTTAATTATATAAATTATAAATAACAATAATACAACAACAACAATAATAGAAGAAGAAGAAGAAGTTGATGAAAACTTTGAGATGGAAGATCAATATAAGAATTAAACAATGATAACAACAAATGATAAGGTTAGAGGATCCATTAATGGTATTACAAACAAGTATAGTATAAACTTTTATTATTCAATAGAAAATCACACACAAAAAATATTTCAATTAAATTATGAATTGTTAACATAATTACATTAGTTATCTTATTCGAATAATGCTAATACTTGTAAATATTATCAAGCATTCATAATTATAGCTTATGTTAACAAGAAATAAAGTTTCTTTCATAGTATAAGTGTCAGTTATACTATACAATTTATGCTATGAAAATATCAAGCATTTGTTGTATCAAGTGTTATACAACATAAATGTAGATTAGTCATTTAACAAGCAAAGTATTAAAGAGTGAACAAGATAACAAATATAAAACATGTTAGTATTAAACATTAAAGTCCATATTAAGTTTATACCATACTTATTCTTACACCATTAGTGTAACCTTTTCACCTTGACATAATTAACTTAGCTAAACATAATGGAAGAAAGAAAAATAGATAAACAAAATAAGAACATAAATAAGATAAGAGTAAAAGAAAGGAAATGAAAGACATAAATAAGATATTAATAAAAACAAAAATTAAGCATTACAAAAATATAAAGAGAGAAAGAAAGAGCATGATCTTGATTTAGAAATGAAGATGTCTAAATGTATGGAAAATAGCTCCTTTTATAAGACAAAATTAAAAACTATTGATTTGATTACTAATTGATGAGTGAGTGGCTAACTCTTGACTTTATGATAATCCTTATCTTCTATTGTTTGAATAAAACGTCATTGATAACGTTAGAATTTGAACTAGCCTTAGTCGTGAAAGTTTTAAGAAATTGTCTTAGTTTTCTAGAAAAAAAATTGAGGTCATTTGGACTTCTAAAACTCATGATATGGGCTGAATACGAAACAGTGTCTAGGCTGTAAGACATATTCAGACTTTTTCGTTGTTGCTATACTTTGAATCTAAGAACAATCTTTTTAAAACTATACCTCTACACGAAAGTTAGATGCCTATGTCTTACCTTTCCATTCATATAAAATAGAGCTAAATCCAAGATCTACAGTTCCACATATGACCCAATTACCGAATAGTGTTCCAGTTTGAACTGCACCAGCTTCTCTTTTCTAAGTTTGAGCTTCTCTTTGTACTTTTAATTTTAGTACTTAAACTCATCAATCAATTCTTTTATTTATATGATAGGCTTGTATTTAAGATGAACATTTACCACAAATTAAAGGTATCTTATATTATTAGATATATTATTATAAAGCATGTTTTAGTTAAAGAGTTATTGATACTTCAAGTGCAAAATGATGATATAAAATCTTGATAGAAATGCACTTTTAAGTATTAATCACCTCCAATGCTAAATTGGAGACTTCTTTATGCACATGTCATTTGTTTATGGAGGAAACATTGAGGTGAACTGATCACTACCTTAAAATAGCAATTTTAGCAACTGGAATTAGATGCATGCATCTTTCAAAGATGATAGAGTAGTTGACACGTGCGTAATGTAGTTTTTTAAATGCTTTTTTAGTTATTAAAATACTAAATTACCTCACCTTAATTCATTGGAAAAAAAAAGCTATACAATGAAGAAAATACGCTCTGACCAAAAGGTTAAAAAATTTAACTTTAAGGGCATTTATATCTTTTTTTAACTATGCATTTTAAATAAAAAAATACAAAAAGGTCCCCTATTGGTAGTTAATTTTTTTATTCAAGGTGTAAATAGGTTATTTTACTTTTAATATTTTATATGAAAATACAAAATTAACCCTCAATATGAGCTAATAATTTATTTCTTCTAATGGTATTGATGTAATTTTACTACGCCACTAGAACATAAAATACTCATCACGTCCCAATCAATTTAAAAATACCAAAATAGCCCAATTGCATAGATGATTTTACCCTTACTATTAGCCTATTAGTTTTCTTAGAAAGGCGAGAAGGTGAAAATACTATTGTCATTCACGATGTAATGTGTCTACGAAATAATGTTTTCACCTTCTCTTTTAGTTTCTTTTTAAATCAATGTTGTGCAATTTCACGTCCAAAATAATATATTATTTATTAATGTTTTATTTATTTTATAATATTAAATATTTCTTAATATTAAATATTTCTTTCTTTCTTTATTCATATCAAACTCTTAATTTTGATTTCTATTTGTCTGTGGTCAAGCAAATAAAAAGATAAGAATACTTTTCTCTTTTCATGTCCTCCTCCTATTTTTCTTTATATGACGGGAAATGAATATGAATACATACATATATATATATATATTTGATCTAATAGTATACAAATCTTGGTTCTCCTACTTCGTTACAGGGTCAGACTTTTTTTGTTATATAAAAAACAATGTTTAGATATTAAAATGAGATTTAAAAACAACATAAAGCTAGCTAAGATAAATTTATTACAATGTTGATTAGAGTTAACTTAACACAGAATAAAAAATATAAAAAATATTTAATTGTTATTAGCACTATAATTATCTTTATCGTTATTATTATTATCATTATAGTATTATTTTAAATACTGTTTTTATTTCTATCATCATCATCATAACTAACATTATTATTACTGTTATTATTAATATCATCATCATTAATATTAATATTACTATAATAATAATAATTATTATTATTAAATGAGTGGTGATGATGATCATGATAGTAATAGTAGTAATTATTATTGTTATTGTTGTTTTCAATAATACTATTATTTTTATTTTCACTACCACTATTATTGTTATTTTTATTATCACAATTATTATTGTTGTTGTTGAAAAAATAAAAATCATGAACTTAATTTGAATAACATAATTGAAAACTATAAAAAATTTGACAATAAAAAACAGGAAAAATACTAAGAAATCAAAAGAAGAGGGATCAAACTAAAATCATTATTATTATCATTGAAAAAACCAAATTCATAAACTTGATTTGAAGAATAAAATTGAAAGCCATCAAATTTTTATCAAAAGAGCAAAAGGGCAAAAATACAAAATTAAAAGTAGGAGGATTGGATAAAAAATTATTATATATACAAATTAGAAACCAAGGGTTAAATTGAAATCACATGAAACTTTAACAAAATAAAAAGTAATAAAAATATACAAATCAAAACTAAAAACACCGAATGTGAAATATTAATAACACTAAAGATCATAATCTGTTTATTAGGGTAGGTGAGAGAAATGAAGGGGGAAAAAGGTCAATGGTAATAAACCAATAATATTTAGATCACATGTACTACTAGGGTAAAATAGAAAGCGATGTAGAATCAAATTATATAGGAAATTCAATTTTTGACCATTGAAAAACACCCCACACACCACCCCAAAGATATGACATCTTCTTTTGGTTGGAGTGTGCACAATACTCGTCAATATTTTTTTAATAGTAAATTACTACACTAACTTCGTGCAAACCAATGGTTAATAAAAAAACTAAAAAAGCTAGAGCTAAAAGTCTTTAATACCCCTTATCTCAATGCATTAAATTTCTTATATATAAAGGTATTTTTGTAATTCAATTATATATAAAAAACTAAAAATTCCAATATACCCGTACCCGATACAATTGCTTTTTTACTTTAAAACATATTTTTGTTATTTTACTGTTTATAAAAATATTGCACAATAAAAATTACCCTTACACAAATTAATAATGATGAATGATCCATGTAAAAATATAAAAACATCCCTGAATCAAATGCATGCAATATATTTATTTTTTGCTAAGGCTATTGATGTCATTCCACTATTGTAGTGAATAGCAAATCAAGTCCATAACCGCAGTGAATTCTCCATTCATTTTTGTAAATTTGTTATTTTGATAAATTTACAACTAATATCATCTATATTATTTATGAGTAATGATATATTGAACTGAACAAATCCTATCTGTAATCAAGTTCTTGTGGATATTACTCGGTAAGAAATATACCGAAAACAAGTAATTAACAAAAATCTCACATATTTCATCAACTGTAAATACAATAAGTAGCTTATTCTTTAGCTCATAGTGAATCTCCACCGGACATGTCGATGCTCCAGTTTGCAAGTTGGCTATACTTCTTTATTTTCAAGAAAAAGAGTTACAATGGAGGATTAATTTTCTTTTCTTTTTTAATTTTCAATGATCATTGAAATTGGAAGTCAATTAGTTTATATAACTTGCAAGGTATCAAGTTATTAAAATCACAGGGATGTGAGTTATAATTTACTCAGAGTTCAATGCAGGCTCAGTGCTCGATCAAATATTTTAGACTTGGTGCAGCGATGTTGGGCCTAACAAGTTGATAAATATATTGTACTTGATAGAAGGATTAAAGTTTCATGACCCAGATAGAATAGTCAAGGAGGAGGTGGTGACAGTGAATTAAAATAATATACATTTTTTATTTTTTAAAATTTATTTTTAACAATAATGAACTATCCAAAAATATATATAAAAATTAATTTAAAACTAAAATTAAAATAATTTTTTTAAAACACAATTGGCTCATAGTACCAAATACAACCTAAAAATTAATAACCTACAAAAAAAACATTTAAAACTAAAAAAAAAAGAAAAACTTCTTAAAATACATTAAAATAATTTTTTTAAAATTTATTTTTAACATTAACACATCAAAACAATCCAAAATAAATTTATTTAAAACAAAAAACTTATTTTTTAAAATTATTTCTTAAATACAAAAACAAACAATCTCTCAGTTGATAGTGATTCAAAAATTGTCTAAGCATCATGTTTGTATCATCACAAGGCTATGCAACAGCCATAAGAGGCTACAAAACATGGCAAAAGGCCATCTTATAAACAAGAAATTGGAATAGCCTTTTAACACATCGCCTAAAACAAACTTTGGCAACAGGGGCTTATGTAGAGATTGCTGGGATAATAATCATCTTTCAGCTGTCACGTCCATCTTCCTCGTTTGAGAATTAAACATTTCAGCTATATCTGCTGCTGTGCTACATTCCTCTGGATTTCTATCCGATATGGAGTGAATAAATCTTGGAAATCTGATTGAGATGCCACGAGATTGGTGAACTAAACCAACAGCAGCCTGGTGAACGGGTGAAATTGTAAAGTCAGCACCTCTTACTTCCCAAACAACTTCTGGAGAGAACCACATATCCGGCGCCTCCAGAGTTCGATAGTATGGCGGCTTTTTGGCCAAGATCCTATCTCCAGAGAAGAATTCTTTCATCTGCAACTCGGTTATTACCTTGGAGGATTAGAATGATAGACTCCAGAAAGTAAGGCGAATCAGTCTCGAAAACCATCAATCCAAGATCAGGACTCCTAATCGATAAGCAAGTAATGCTTTCTTATTTTTTTTCACATATTTTACATGTGCATGAATTGCATTCTTTACTTATTTACTTCTTCTTCTTCTTTTTTGTGAGAAATAAGAATTGCACTCTAAAGGTTCACCTGTTGAGTAACTGATCCAAAAATCTACATTACAGGTAGTAAGTATCAGAGAATCTCCTAACAGCACAACTAGCTGAATTGACTATCTATGTAAATAGCAGTGCTCTCCTTGTAGAAACCTAGATGGCTAACTCATATATGCACAGCGCCACCAACCTTCTCTAGTTCATCATGTAATTCTCAGGAAGAAAGTTCATAATAAAATACTTGGGAAGAAAGTACGTTTACGTCAATTTGCTCAAGATTTGTTTAAGATCAGAAGGTACTTCCCCTTAATGTTAAAAATTGAGAGTCTTCTAATGACAATTCTGTTTAAATCCACCATACCCTTGATAGCATGCCCATATGCATAGACTTGTCTACATGAGAATCATTAAATCCATTTACCTCTATATAAAAAGCATCTGAGAACCCAGACATGACACGGCACACACTTTGGAATTCCTCAGTCTCAGGGTTGTAACATGCCATGAGGAATGGACTATACCTGCAACATAATAAAAGTCAGATAATCAAGGGTAGCAACATCACTTTAACATGCCATGGATTCACCCACAAAATACTTGGAAAGTGCATGGAATGGAAAATAACATAACAGCACATTCAAACTTTTCTTTCCTTTTCCTTCTTTCAGTTTCTTTTTCCTGAAACTACATTCTTTGAACTTGAGTACTGTAGTACAGACCCCAATCTCCAACTTGTTCAAAATAATTTCATTGCGGTTTATCAATAACAGCAAAATAAATTTAATTCTTGTGTATTTATATCATAGCAAACAGAAAGTAGAAGAAAATATGACACAAGAATCTTCCAGGAAACCCTGTTATGAAACAGGAGGAAAAAAGAAAAGGTTACTACCATCCTGCTTTTCTCCCATTTCCATGCCAAGCACCAATCGGGACTAAATCAAGAGAATCATTCAGTCCTTCAACATAATCCTTCTTGACCTGCAAAAGAAACATCAGTTCAGCCAGTAACTAATCATCCTTATATTTTTATGTAGTGAGATAACAGAAAAAAAACACAATAAAACATCAAACCTTTAACCATGCATCAGTCCGTTTTGATGGACAGTATCCAGCATCGATATCTAGAGATTTCACCATAATCCCTTCACACGAGGACTGCAAAGCATCTTCAAGGAAAGATTTCATCTTGGTCAAAGTTGAATCATTGGTCAAACAAGCATCCTGTGCTTCAACCTACAAAGCATAAAGCCACTTAAAATACTGAAAAGAACTGATTATGTGAACTGGTAAATTACAGCCGTTACCATCATCTCCTTCGCATATTCAAAACAACCTAATCTCTCATCACAAAACAAGTCTTTCAAGTCTGTGTTATTACAGAAGAGGGTTAGAGTTGAAACACGCAACACTTAAAGGGAAAAGAAGTTATTATCCAGTTAAATAAAAGAAAAGAATACATCTTCAAAGAACCAGGAAAATTGCATACATCGTCGCCTTTGGCGGAGAGGAAGCTCCAACAGCCTGCAATAGAAGATTAACCAGTTTAAATAGCAATCAACTCCTGGAAAGAGTGAAATTTAGACCACCTAATCCGTATGGCTTGATTGATTCTTAACAGTTGGGAAACACACTCAATGAAAGCACTTTCATAACTGATTCAGTATCTTAAAAACTGGAATAGAAAGCTCCAAACCTTGTAGTCAGATCAGGAGTGATAATAATCTAATTATTTAATTTTGAGATATCAACAAAATTTCATCTTCTGATGGAATCCAGACTCTTCTTAGATTAATGATTTTGAGAACAAATATTACATGTAAAAGTCCATATCTACTAGTTTATCTGATTGCCTTTGATAATTATCCTCTCCCTATAGCACAGACAATGGAATCTCAACTCAATGAAGCCTTAATCTCAAGTTAATTAGAGCTAGCGACATAACACAACTACCATAGTAAATTGCTAGATTTGTGACACATGCTTTACCACGGGTTGCTTTTTTTTTTGTAAGAAAAAAATCTGAGACACAAGTTACTAGATCAATTGATAATTTAAATAATGTAAATTAAAAAATATAAAAAAAAATAAAGTAAATAAACCTACATGATCCCATCCAGAGTTCGAAAAACTCATGTTTAAGGATGAAATTGAAACTTTTTTAAAAAAACCAAGAAAAATAACCCAATTAAACTAAGTTAACTAACAAACTCCATTTCAATGGATATAGGATTAAGATAACCTAATAGAAATAAAAACATAAGAAAAGGACCGCTTGAAAGGAAAGATAAAAAAAATAAAATCAATTTTCAATACATAAATATTGAACGATAAAATTAAAATAAATAAATTAAAAAATTAAAAAAACAAAATCAACCTGGATTAACCTTTGAAACCAGTGACTTTGGTCATAAATCTAAGACCAACCATATGCAAAACTCCATATAGACGGTAAAAGAATGGTAAGAAAACATTAGCTTAAAAAAAGAAACAACTACACAATCATTTTAAACTTGTTCAATATTTAAAATTTGCAATATATGAAATCATGGATCCAAGTTGAATCAAGAATTTAATTCCTAACCAATTTAATTTTAAAGAATGAAATCGTTAAAAAAATCAATTTTAAAACTTGCAAAAAAAAAAAAGCAACAAAAAGCATGGGTATTAAATTCAATAGTAAAAAAACCCATGGATGATAAAATTGTAAAAAACAAATCTAAGAAATGATCCCAAAAAAAATAGCAATAAAAAAAATAGAAACTTCATTCAAAAGATAAAACATTTATAATTTTATGAAGCAAACGTGTTTTTAATTTTTTTTTAAACGTTACTCGAGGCATAAACATGACTGAGAAAAAAACACTGATATATGGACAAACCTAAAAAGAAAGAAAACAACAAAAAATGCACGGTTAAAAAATCATATGGAAGGCAGATAAATAAAAGAATAAAAAAATATAATCACTAATGATATAAATATTAAATGATAAAACTGAAAAAAAAAAAAAACATAACCTTTAAAAAAAAGAAGAAGAAAACCCATAAAAACTCAAGCAAACTTTCTAAACCTATACAAAAATCTCAAACTTACAACCTATTAAATCTTAGACCTGACCTGAATCAAAAAACTCAATTCTTAATCAATTTAGTATTGATTAGCCAAAATAAATCCAATAAAAAGCAACAATTAAAAAAAAAACCAAGAAAACCTGGGTCATTTTTAAAATCATTGAAAAATCCTAGAAAAATAGAAAAAGAATTCTAACCTTATAAATTGTTGTAAAAAAATTATTCCAAATATTAAAGGAATGGATTTGGAAAAAAAAATTAAAGAATTAAAAACAAAGAGAGAAAGAGAATAGAAAACAAAGACTTGTCATTTTCAAGACCAACAACAAATTCAATAGAAAGCAAGTTAACTAAAAGAACCTGATTTTCAATTGAAATTTGTAAAGGTAATTCAATTGAAAAAACATTGAACGATGAAATAGTAAAAAATATTAGCTTAGACAAAGGGAAAAACAAAAAATAAGAAGCCAGGTATTAAAAACTTGTAATACGTGAAACCCTAGATCCAAGTCCAAGTAAAAAATTTATTATGGAGCAATTTTAAAAAGTTGCCAAAGAAAAATAATTGACAATCAAATGAATAGGGATTAAATTTGACAGGGAAAAAACGCAAGGAGAGTGAAATTGTAAAATAAAATCACTTTAAAATGATTTCGAATAAAAAATTGTAAAAGAAAAAAAAAATCAAAATAATAGGGATTAAATTTAATTAGAAAAAAAACAAAAAATGTTGAAATCATAAAATAAAATCAATTTATAAAATGATTCAAAAAAAAATAAAGATCAAATTTGAAAGAAAAAAATTAAAAAGGCATGCCAATTTTATAAATTATTCAAGATAAAAAAAATCATAATAAAAAATGAAACAAATCTAAAAAATCAACAAATTAAAAAGTTGTTCTTGAATATTTCAGGGGTTGACACGAGAATCTAGGCTGGAAGAGAAGGATGGGGGAGGGGGATTAAATGGCCATCAACGCCAAACCTACAGGGTCATCCACAACATGCGCAAAAAAAAAAATTTAATTATATTTGATAAATGAAATTTACAACAATGCTCGTGAATACCCATGGAATTTACAATAAAAACAATGTCAAATGATAAAAACCCTTAAATGAGAGTTTTGTTAGTTTTGTCTTTAAAAGCATCAAAGTAATTACACTATTCTAAAAAAATTTAAAATACAAAAAAGTCCTTAGGTAGTAAGCATTAGATTATTTTATTCCAGGGTTTAATTCGTAATTTTACTGTAAAAAACAAAATAATCAATCTAACATCATAGAATTTGCAAAAGACAATTGTGTCATGGTGAAAAAACCATCTTGCCCCTATGTTTAGTTCAAAGTTGTAATAAACAAGGGGAAATTTAGTAATTGCATTATTATAATGAATAGTTTTTTGTGCTTGGGTTATAGTAACATCCTTTTAGTCCTTTTTTTTAAAAAAATTTAAGTAACCAAACAGATGAGCACAGCTGCATAACCACAAATAATCTCAAATCCAATTCACACAAAATTTTACCTGGTAGCTTCGCAATTAACACATGTAAAGAAATTCCAAGAGAAGGTTCAAGAAATTACTGTTCTCCATTAGCAAACATGATATCAAAGACAAACACGCATATATCAACCTGCATGTAGTGGAAACATAAGAGAGAATACAAAACCAGATTAGTTGCCATCACTGAAAATGAAATTAGACCATATCACATCAGCAAGAGAAGGGAAAATGATGTTACACAAAGTCAGATATTAGGCAATTAAACCCAACACTTAGCTATGCACCCATTCTCTTCTTGCTTTCTCAGCCCGCCAGGCACACTAATTATTCATTCACCAGCATCAGGCTTAAACAAACATTTTCCATCACTTTAAGAAGACATTAAGCTTATTCCCACACCCAGAAACACTCTAAACACCTAGTGGCTAGCACAACGCATACTAGTTACCAATTTATAACTGGTCTCAAGGATTACATCATCACGCATGTAATGCAGTTGATACATTATAATTGACAATAGATCAAACCTTTATCTTATTCACAGCAATGGAAGAATCTTTGCTCCCTCTCTCCCTTGAAGATAGCTCTTGAAAGGACATGAGCTTGCAGCCATTCTTTCTATCAACTGCAACTACCTGATCCAAAAGATACTGCTAGTTTTATACACAATTGGATCTTGTCCAGTTCAGGAACAATAATTTACTAATGTAATGTAAGCTGAAGCATAACAATTAAATAAAATCCACAAAAAAAAAAAAACTTTCCACTGTAAAATATATAACCTCTGCATCCACTATAAAAGTCACTGCAGCAGGTTTACAAGATTCCTCAATTATCTTGATCAAATCAGGAAACCTAGAAGTTGTTTCATCCCCATTTCGTGAATAGATACGTACAGTGCCATTTGGCATTTTGTGAATTTGGGCACGCTGACCATCATATCTGAAATTATACATACAGAAACAGGTTATATGAGGAATTCTCCATTAATCTAAGAAAAAAAAAACCCAAATAGGGTATCAAATAATGTGCATAACATGTTTTCCCAACTCAGTCAATGAAAGACAGCAATTAAGCTATGATTCTTGGAAGAAGAGCTCCACAATGCTGAGTGCATAAAAATGTCAGGTAAAAAGCTTATCTTGATGGCAACAACTAAAAAACATACTAAAAAGACAGGAGATTCAAGTAAAAAAGGTACAGTTTCTAATGGTAACTTCTCATAAATCAAAGAGCTGCAGGAACAAATATGACCACAATTTTCAAGTTCAAGCTGCAATTTAAAACCATATTGCTAGGAACAATGACATTTGCAGTTATTATGGCATTGAATGATGTTCTGGAGATTGATCAGCTACATGTATCATCTTTGCTTACATCAAGGCTCTTTCATTTCTATGAAGGCTTTACAAATGCTACTGTTCTCCTAAAGTAATTATCAATATCTCTAATCAGTGTGATACCCGGAATCTCCACTGTCGTAAGCATAAAGTGCTAGTACGCATTTTGATGTGACTACTAAGTTTTCTTCACAAACACAGTACCTACCATCATCAAAAGGGAAAAGCACGTAGAAAGAAATGGAAAAAATCTTAAAAAAAGTGTCATGAAAAGAGGAGCACGCACTTGTATTCACATGTAAAAGCTTTATTTTCAAAGAGCTTCAGTACTTGAGCAACTCCATTTGTAATTCTATCATCCAAAAGTGCACAATGAGTCAAGGAATTAGTACCGTATATTTAATGAGTATGAACAAATAATAAGCTTTAAGCGATTTAAATAAATCTGTACTTTGCAAGCATTGGTTTAAGAGGTATCCCAGCAACCATTGATAAAGTTGACGATGAAAATCCAACGCCTTCATTTATGAGTGAAGGAACAACCAAATCCTGTTAGAACATCTGGCATGATATATCAGAAGAACACGTTCAAAACATCAAAAGAATACAGAAAATGACTGAGTCAAATTCAAGCAACTTACCAGAGTAGGAAGGATGTTATAAGCTTCAACGACTGCTGTGGAAATGTACTAAAAGTAACAGAAATATAGGATTAACAATTTAAATACAGAACACCAACATCAATGTGTATAGAAAAGTAAGTCGAACTTTTCATAGAAAGTGGACTAAAGTTCATTTAGCATCAAGGTACATGAGTGGTCAGAAATCACTCAACCTACCATTTACTGCATAAAAATAGTACATTACTTTAATATAATACAGCTAAATCAAGTAAAGCAAATGGGGAAAAAAGAAAAAAAAGAAGAGAAAAATGTTGTTATCAAGCATCAGGGTATATAAAAATTAGAAACCAAACCTGAAGTTTCTCCTTCACATTCTCAGCTCTACATTCATCAGAAGAAAAGGAATTCAAAGCAACAGCTTGAGCTAAAGCAGGTAGGATAGTTCTCATCATTGCTCCAATCCGTAAATTCCTTACCTGTTCATATAGCAAGAAAAATAAAAAAACTACAGCACAACAGATTTTTAAAAATTATTTCAATATTTGGCTTTCATATATCTCTATGAATTTAGAATAAAAGATAAATGGGCTATATATGTATTAAGGTGCCTGATCACAAGCAGCTAAACAACAAAGCTGCAAATTTTTCTTATCATTCTCTTTTTATTTAAGTTGATGAATTGCTGATATTTTTCAACAGATTTCCATCTTTTCTTTACATAAAAGGAAACTTTTTTCTGCATGTCAGCTATTAATAACCCATATCCCAGGTAGAGTAAGACTCCCAAGGAGGGGGGGGGGTGTGGATGGACTATTTCGTAGGGAAATAGACTCAATATAGCAATAAATTACAAGCTTAAGGACAGTTGCTAAAATCTCTTTCCATCAAATCCAGAAATTACAACAGTACAATTACCTTCAGACTAAGTTAAATAAATTACTGATAACAGAAACTAACCTCAATCAAATCATATGAATGGTTTTAAATTGACTAACAAAGACAATATGATTGAAGTGCTACTGCAGAAGATTTCCAAATTGAGTTTTATTTGGTTGATTCCATCACAAGAACTTATGGAGAAAGACAGGAAAAACAACAAATTATGAAGATCAACTCCTAGAACTAAATGTTCAGATCACAAGACAGCCAAAAAGAGAGTACAAGGTGCAAATTTCCCTGGCCTTACTATGTAAAAAATGAGATCTTAAATTCTGTGATGTGCACGAGTGGTCAGTAACCCTTACAAAATAACCAAAGGGCACAACAGAGTCCAGAAAGAATAAGAATTAAGATGGATTAGAAGAAAAGCATGATAATATTATCAATGCATTCATCTTCCTTCCTAAAAGAATTGCATGGATAGGGAAAACTCGATGCATAAAGATAGACACCAGGATGCAAGTACAGATCCATGTGAAAAAGATTATTAAACTGAAGTAGGATTTCAGGAGTAAAATCATCCTGTCACCTTTTCAAATCCACAGCTAGATTAGGTAAATCAGCAATTATCAAAGTCCCTAAAACAGATGTCTCTTTATGTTGTTTGATAAGAGCAGCAAAGACCAGTAGCTTATCTACTTGAATAATAAAATGATTATAGAATACCTACTATGGTCATAATCCTGAAAGGTTGTGCGGGACTCTTACCAAAGTTCTGACAATAAACTTCATCTCATTCTCCCTACAAGAACGCATGAGATTCACAATGAGGCTCTTCTTTCGACCAGTACTTCCGCTACCTGTTTGTAAACTGGAGAATCTTACATGAGAAAAATTCGAATGAAGCTAATGACTTGTGTGACAATGAGCTGCTCTGTAAACTATGGGATAGGTTAGATATAGATGGATCATCACACTCTTTTTCATATGACTAATCATCTAGGAATTTAAAATTAGAAGTAAACATAATTGTGTGATTATTTAATTTCGAACTTTTAGACAAAGAAGCTGCAAACATAATCAGTTACTTCCAGTGTAAGATTGTTCAACTTCTATGCAATTCCAGCATGGATCAGAGCAATAGATCATTAAGGATGCAATCCTTCATCCAGCAGCCACTAGAATCCACAGAAAAATTTTGTTTTTGCAATCTTATTTGGAATTGGTAATGATCTCCTTCTATGACTTTGCACCATTAGATTGTCTAGTGATATCTGCTACAATATCACAAAAGAGAGAGAGAGAGAGAGAGGTAAAGATGATACTTGACTGCCTAAGCTCATTAGAGCTTTAACAGTCCTCTCAAAATTTATTAAAAAAAAAAAAGACTTTACTAGTAATAAATTTGACTGATTCTTGCCTCCTAAAGCTGAGTTCACTTCTGTTAATGAGTGTCATCACCAGAAAAATTATCCCAGACATGTTCAATTAGGACATCAGAAAACAATCCTCATAGCCATCCCAACAATCCCATTAAAGTTGCAGTTCTATCTTAAATCACAAACACTGGCCATACCTTATCTTCTGCAGCGCAGAAAATACATCTTTAATAAGAAGGGGAGGGGGAGGAACCAGTAATGTCTGTGTTTGTCGGCATGCTTGAGCTACGTCACCTTTAACCACAAACAATATATTTGTTCATCCAGCCATAATGAAAGACAAAAAAACTAGCAGGAAAATAAAACTAATAAATAAAATCATAATAGATCAAAGATTGATGGATTTTTTTTTTTCATACCAAGATCCCCTATACTATTGTACATTTCCCTTATTTTAGACCGGTTTGTTCCACATGCCTCTTCCAAAGCCGATGTGACCAAGGTTCCACCTATGTTTAGTTCCTGAAAAATTTGAGGCTCATTGGTACATCTTTCTTTCTTCTATTTCAGAGAAAATCACCAAGCCCTCAACCCTGGAGTTATAAAGCATCTCCAATTGCATTTTAGTAAAAGCATGCAACTGGGAAGCAGAGAAAATGAGAGAGGTAGGAGAATTAAATGAAGCAAGACGTGAGCAAAGTGATAAAAAGATTTATTAATTACAGAAGGTTTGGTTTAGCCCTGACAAAAGAATGGGGGAAATGGATCCATGGAACTGAACCCAACTACTTTAAGACCAAGGCTTAGCTTTTGGACTGGACCAAGATTCAGTTGAATTATAGGCAACTGGGAAACACATGGTGAAAAAAGAATTACTGATGCCAGATGAATTATGAAAACATAAAAAGTTCATACAATCAAACCATATGTGAGCAAGTCCATATCTCATTCTCAGAAGAAGAGAAGAAATATGTCCATATCTCCTAGCAAATAGAACATGATTACAATGCTATTACATAGCATATGTATATTCTAAATATTTGACCCAGAAAACATATATGTGAAATTCATAATCTGGAGATCATTCAATGCCAGAAATAAAATGTTCCGCAAGTTATGGGAATAATTGCAACCAAAATGTTAAAAATTTGCACAATGAGACCAAAAGAGGATGGAATGTAATTAAATCCCATGAATGATAAAAGCAAACACAAAATTCAAGAAGGAAGACCACTAACCACATTTTCATGGTCAGCAGCAATCTTATTGGTGCACAGATAGGCAGCAGGCAACACATCCTCAGGAGACAATGCCAGCAAACTGCATGCACAAAAAATTGCAAGCGACACTTCCCGCTCAGCTAAGTATTAACACAATGCATCCCGTAATTTTATGAATAAAGGAAAAGGGTAGCCTATGAGGAAACCTTCTAAACATATTGCACAATAATGAAGTAGCTTTGATCTTTCCTTTTTCTGCCTCGACCAGGTCAAAAGTACGTGCAAGATGGATATATGGTGCAGGTTGTCCACCATTCCAGCATGCTGCGTAACTTCAGAACTTAATGCAACATAGAGAGAATGTGAGAATACCAGTAAGTTAATCAGCTTCAAAAGTGAAGAGACAAACCATGCTCTATGGGATTATATTTTTCTGTTGGTAGTGATACAAGAGTTGCATCCACGTTTTTTATTAATGATCCCTGAACGGATAGATCAACCATATTTTCTATTTCTCCAAACAATTCTTTCTCCCTGGCAGAAGAGGAGCCAGTTTTGCACTGATACTCAACCATATTGCCAGAAACCACCAAAGCCTCCATACTCTTGCCAAGGTTACCCTTGGGATTACCATAATGCATGTCCAGAGCCTTGTTAATATCTCCTTCTGTCTTCTTGAGGATGGTGGCAGCATAACTTCTTGTTGACTCATTGCCATCAATTATCTGAATAAACTGATTTACCTCCTCCCTGTATGACTCTGTAACATCATCATTTTGCAACAAATTTTCATCTCCAGGGCATTGCTCAGATATAGATGCAACCACGCTAAATTGAGAAGCATCAGGCAAAACTTTATTGAAAAACTTAGTGATGGTGGATTGCTTCGACCCGCCAGATTCCAGCTTTGAATTAATTTTTGATTTCTTGCCGGGCTTATTGCCAACGCTCCTCTTCCTTTTTCCAGGAGAATTACCACCCTTTAGTTTAGGATTCTTGCTAGGTGCCTTGTAGTTTTGACTTGACATAAAACCCATACTTCGACTATCAGTATTAATAGAAACTGGTTTTGAAGGTGATTCAGAGTCATATGATGGAATCGTCTCAGATGAAGAAACAGTTACTCTACAAGAAATTAATTGATCATGGAATTCCATTTCACGTTCATAAAAGCTAGAAACTGCTTCAACAATATTCCTCCCGTGAGTGCTGATTAAATCTAACATTTGGTCTCGGGTAACCCACCTGGGCAAACAATCACTCAATTCATGAACGAGTTTATCTCTTTCCTCATCATTTAGCATGCTTAAATTGTGTGTAGGAGATTCTTGCAGTGTAGATGAGGAGTTCAGACAAGCAACAGTGTCATTATTCTCAAGGGCTTTCATTTCGACTGACTCCACTAACTCTTTCTCCTGTGTCAGCCCCTCGTTCAAGCCTGAGACAGCATCCATTTCAACCTTCTCATCATTCTCAGACGACCCACGAAGAAAACCCATTAAAAATTCCTTCTTATTAGCCATCTCGTCAACTAACCCAGCAAAATGCTTCTGCATTTTAGCAGCATGTTTACTATCGAGTTTTTCAACATCCACACCAACGGTAGGAATGACACGTTTAGGTCTCAAAAACTTCACATACTCCCTGAGTTCATTGTAATTTGAATGCTCACTATATGGCACAAGATGAATCTCACATGAATCCTTTGATCTCACTGCAAACTTATTACGTTTCACTTCGTAAGTCCACCCAGTTGGCACAAACCCCACAACCTTATTGTAACCTCTTTCCACCATAATTTCCTTCATTTTCACAAAATTCGGCCGAAAATAAGGCCAAGTTTCCCCCAAGACATTCCAGCCAACAACATGCACATCACTCTCATTCTCAACTTCTGTAAACACCCCACTCTCCCCGTACCCCAAAACCCTCAAAACCTCCATTTTACTCTCATCCACATAGACCTTCCTATTACACCTCCGTGCAATCTCAACCAAAATCTTCTCTTTCCCCACCACATAAGTAGCCACGAGGAACAGAACCCTCTTCTCCAAACCCCCACTAAACCCCTCTCCTCCTATCTTCTCAATCGCACTAACAACATACTCAACAGACTCTTCTTGTAAAGGAAAGACAAATTTCGGATTACAATAAGTAGTATCCAAAAAAACCGCATTACACCCCACAAAACCTCTCAAAAAAACATCATCTTTCATCTCACAAGAGTACCTAAAATCACCAGTATGAACATACAACTCAAAATTCTCTAAATTCTTACAAATGGGCACTTTCAACAAGAACTGAACAGCGCCAGGACAGTGATTAGCATCAACTAAACTAACTTCAACACCATCAATATCAACAGCACGATTCAGAGGAAGCGAAAAGACAAAACATTCAGGGACATTAAGGATACTAGTAACAAGAGAGGCAGTGATTGGGGAACAAAAAATGATACCTTGAGACCAATGAGAGGAAAGACCAGTGTAATGGTCAGAATGGAAGTGGGAGAGGAAGTAAGCGGTGATAGAAGGGGAGGAAAAGCGGAATCCGTCGATGAGGAAACGGGTTTTGGGGATGAGTTTTGAAGGAGGGAGAGATGGAGGAAGAGAGAGGGAGGATGGTGGGGTTGGAGGGATTTGGAGGGAAAGTGAAATGAGGGATTTGTAGTATAGGGTTTGCGAGTTTATGGACTGTGGGGTTTGGTGATCGGATTGAAAGGCCATTGAAAGTTGTCAAGAGGGAAACGGGCAGAAGCAGGAGGGAGAGGGCGAGGGAGAGGGAGAGGGAGAAGGCATTTCTTTTCACTAGGATTTTTAGGGAAGGTTTTTGTATGCTTGCATATGCTTGTAGGGAGTATATCGTGAAGTGTACATATTTAAGTGTACATCGTATAAGAGAACAAATTAAATGTTTTTATATATATAAAAGGATAAATAATAAATCGGAACTTTATTTTTAAATCATAATAGTTTTTATGCATGGATTTTAAACACAATTTCTCTTTTTACATAAATATGAGACTCATAGGTGGTTATACTGATAATGAAACTTATTATAGTTATGATGGTAGTTTTCATTTTATGTGAAAGAAAATGGGGTATCTAATAATTTAGGGTGACAAATACTATCTCAGAAATAATTTTGAAATAATTTTGAAGTTCAACAATTATACCTCGTAATTTAATTTTATCACTCAATTATATCAAAATATTTCTAATTATCAAAGAAAAATATAACAATAATAAATAAATTGTAAAAAAATAATAACAAAAAAAAATAAACTTGTTTTAAACCTACTCGAAATACAGAACAACTTTATATTGCAAAATAAAACTAAAATTCTTTTAAAAAATAGTTAAATCTATTTAATTTGCAAACTTTGTAATCATTAACATAAAATTAAAATAATATAATAGAAAACATAAAAAAAAATATTGAAGATCAATTCCTATTAAATCAAATGAGAACATGATAACTTCATTAAAAAAAAAGTCAATGTCAATCTCTAGTAAATAAAATGTTGAAAGATAGAAATTAAAAAATATATATATGATAAAAAAATATCAAAAAATCTCGATTCAAGCTCACTCAAGTTAACATACAAAATCTCTAACCCAATCATAATACCAAGGTGATGATCAATTATCAAGTAACTCAATGTTGAAAGACAAAAAAAAATAATTTAAAAAAGCAATGAAAAAAAATGAGTTAACACATTACTCTCTTAACCACAAGCATAAGATCGGGATAAACTAATAGAAATGAAAGAAGAGAAAAGTAAAAAGATTAATTTTTAATAAATTAAATATTGAATAATAAAATTAAAATAAATTAATTTTAAAAAAACTCAAAAAAGGTTAATCTATATCAAACTTTAAAACCAATGACCTTGATCATGAATCCAAACTATTCTCATGCAACAAAAAACAATATAAGTCAACTCATGTTAACCCGCAAACCCTACAATCACATGCACAAGATCGGGATAACCCAGTAAAAAAAACAAAGGTAGAAAGATGAATTTCAAATAAATTAAATGTTAAAAAATACAATTAAAATAAATTAATCTAACAAAATGACAGAAGAAAAATCAACTCATATTAATATTTGAAAACTAATGACTCAAGTCATAAGCTTGAGAATAATGTTATATAAGACAATTTGTAAAAAGTAATAAGGCAAAAAATATTAAAAATTAACATTAGTTTTTTTTTAAGAAAAAACAAGTCAACTTGATCAAATATCTGAAATTTACAACCCGTGAAACCCTTGACTTGAATCAAGAAGTTTAATTCTCAAACAACTTAATTTTGAAGGATGAAATTGAAAATATATATTAAATTTAAAAACTTGCCAAGAAAAAAAGTAGAAACAAAAGGAATAAGGATTAAATTTGATAAAAAAAAACTCATAAAGGACAAAATTGAAAAAAAAAACAACCTAAAAAATATTTAAAAAATAGCAATCAAAAGAAAATTGACCAAATTTAAAAGATAAAAAAATAAAAAGGAGTGAAATCTAAAGAATTTATAATTTATTCAAAATTAAAAAATAGAAATAAAAACAATGAGAATCAATTTTGAAAGATAAAAAAATAAAAGAGAGTAAAATTGAAAAATATTTATAATTTCATGTCTTATTTAAAATTAAAAAAAACAATAAAAAGAATTAAGACCAAATATAAAAAGACTTACTTGAATTTTCAAAAAGGTTGATTTATATTTTTCATAAGAAAAGAGAGATCAGGAGGGAAAAAAATAAAAGGTCTTTCATGTCAAATCAAAGATATTTTTTTTATACATGTCACCCCATCATATAGGAGGCATTAAAAGCTTTCAAACACCACCTCAAGAGGCGTTGTATGGTGGCTGGATGACCCTAAAAGTGTTGTCAGAATAGTGTAGAGGTCATTAACATATAAGCGCATGTCATGTATATGCCATAGAGTTTTTTTTAAATAATATTTAATATATGTTAATTACAATAATGTCCTTAATTAACCTTTTAATTTATAATAAAATCAATCCAAAATAATTAGGGAAAAAAAAGCTCATATGAGAGAATTATATTGATTTTTTTTTTAAAGACATCAAATTAATCACACTATTAAAAAAAATTGAGAAGACCAAAACTCTCTCAAGTAATAAGTATTATATTTTTTTTAGTGCTAAATTAATAATTTTATTGTGCAACAAAAGAAATAATTAATTTAATTTTATATAATTGCCTGAAAACAATTGTATTGTGGTGAAATGATCACCTTAACCCTAACACCTAGATCAAAGGTTTAATAGCAAATGAGCAATTTAGTAATTACACTATTCCAATGAATAGGGTCCTGGGCTACAATAATTTCCCTTCCCTCTTTAGTTTTGTTTTTTAAAAGTAGCTACTCGACTCGTGTTGTCCTATAGGTAGTATGTTTGTTTCTCAATAAAACAATTAGATATATAGGATTTTTCTATGTGTGTTTTTATATAAAAAATTATAAGCACAAATTAAAAAGTTTACACAAGTATCCAATTAAATAATCGGATAACTATATATATATATGTAATTAAATAAATAAAATTGTCAACAACAACTAAAAATAAAATTAAAAAAATTAAAAAATAAATATAGATAAAAATATTTAATCGTTTATGTTCATTGAATTTTTTATAAAAATCAAATAGAAATAGAAATAGACATATATATAAAATTGATTAAATAAAATAAAAGAAAAATAATAACAATGCAAGAGTGCATATAAAATAAATATTATCTCAAAATAAATATTTTATTTTTAAAAATAAAGTTCGTCTATGTAAAGGTATATTAAAAATTAAAACATCCTTTTACTGTTTCTTAAAAAATGTAAAAACAAAAATACCATTAATCAATAAAAATTTTTTTACTTTGAGGAAATTTAATAATTTTACTATTTTAAAAAGTTAAAAGATGTTTATATATACCCTTGGAAAATACTTTAATGACTAATGACTAATGAGTTATACAAAAAGATTATAATACTCCCAACTCCAAGGCATCTTGATTTACCTGCTAAAGAAAAAAAATATAGTTTCATTGTAGCAACAAATCGTTTTTTTAAAATGTTTTTATGCATAGCAATTTCCCTATGTGATTTATAGAGTTTTGTTGATAGTTTATTTCCTCCAAGTCGTACTAAAAAATTTTGGAATATAAAAGAATAATATTTAAATCTAGAAAACTTTTTGTTATTATCATTCAACTAGTTATAATGTTTGTTTTAAACTTGGAAATTCTTAATTTATTTTTTTATTTAGCTCAATTTTAAATTAAATCATATAAAAATTCTCTTAATATAACCTTATCAACTAGACAAATTAAAATAAATCAAAGTAAAAATAAAAAATATATCAGTTAAATTTGATCAACTCGTCAAATTCATGAATCGTGTTATGGAATCTATTAGATTGAATTGTTTTATTTTATTTTATTTTATAATAAAAAATAAAAAATGATTTACTATTAATTTAGCACTAAAGTATAAAATTAAATAAAAACTCCCCATCAAAAGATAAAATTGATTAAAAAATAAAAAAATAAAAAGTGAGTAAAACTATTGAAGTGTAAATTTAAATAAAAACATCACATTAAAAAAATCTAAAACTAAAAGAAAAAGGTTAGAAAAGCACAAGAAGCTAATATAAAACCCCAGAAAGCCAATCACAACAAAATATGTATGCGCGCAAACACACACACACATATATATATATAAAAGATGAATAATCCTTTTTTCCACCTCTTACCTAAAATGATTTTATTAATGTTTTAGCCTCGTTGTGACACAAAGTTATATTAAGTAATAACCTAAAAAGGATAGGGAATTTATTGTTTATCTACACCCAATACATTGTGAATTTCAATAATAATTTATAGTGTATTCTTTTTTATTTTTTTTTATTTTTTCACTTTTTTTTCTTTGTTTTTTTTGCACCTTTTCTTCTTTTTTTTTCTTTTTGTTTATTTTCAAAATCATCTTTGTTAAATTTATTTTTTTAATATTAAACTAGTTAAAAATTTCACATTATAATTTTTTTCTTTTAAAATATTATAGATTACTACGGTGTTTTCCACAAGGTTTTTCTATTTTAGTTTTTTATTTTTAAAAATTATATCTGTTGATTTTATTTTTTTAATATTAAGTTGATTGAGAATTTAATTTTATATTTTTTTAAAAAAATATTGTTGATTTCTACAGTGTTTCTCCATGTGTTTTTTTTTTTATGATTTTCTCTAAAATTATCTTATCTTATTTTATTTTTAATATTAAACTGGTTAAAAATTACAGTTATAATATGTGAGGGAAATACTTTAGCTTTCCTCGCAAATTATTGTCGATTGCTACAATGTTTTTTTCTACATAGTTTGTCTTATATTTTTTTATAACATTATTTATTGTGCATCAAAAGTATCATTAAGTCTCTTATTTTAGATATGTATTTATTGTTTTTATTTGGTCTTTTTATAATAATTGATGTGTTTTTTAGTAATGAAGTTTGTTTTAATGTTTCGATAGGTTTTTGGAGCTTAAATGAATTAATTCAAGAAATTCAACATCGGAATTGAGAACAAAGAATTGAAGAGACATTTAGTTGAAGATTGAAGCAAATCTTGGTTGAAATAAGTGCTCCAAATTTGTCCCAAAAATCAATTCTATTCCAATTCTAGAAAAGAATATCAGATGATCTATTTGAAACCCAAACTTGCCTTATGTTGTGTGCAAACTTCAACCATTAAACACTCAAGGTTTCAATGTCAATCTTAACCCAAATAATAAGTACATTTGTATACTTATTTGATGTTCAAATTCAGCCCAAAATCAGCCCTAAATCAACCCCAAATCAACCTTCAAATCAGCCCAAACACAATCCATGATCTTACATGTCCACACAACAACAATTGATTTATTTTAGGTAATTCATTGATCCAAGAAGGCAAGCACATGGATGGAAAGCTGGAGGGGATATTTTTACATTATTTTGGGTAAAAACGAAGAAGGAGACAACTCATAAATGAGGAAGAAAAACGTGCACCAAAGTGGTTGCAAAGCTGTCCTGATTTGATTTTTCAGAACACCTTTCGGTGTTTTACCCATAACTTTTGACTCAGGTATCCAAATGAGCTTTTCTTTAATGATCTGGAAAGGTGACAGAATTTCCTATAAATATGTCTCTAATAGACATCTCGAAAAAAAGCTTCTAAGAGGGTCGAATTGCTGTCCAAAGTTAGAGTCAGATTTGTGTCCGAATTTTTACTGAAATTGTGTTGTGTTCTTCTTTATAGATTTCGGTTCTTTAGCTTGTAAAACTTATTATTTCAGTTTGATTCAAGTTATTTCATGTTTATTGAAGTGTTCTTATATATAATCATGGTTGGCTAATCTCTTTCTTGGATCCAAATCAAGGATGATGGTGGTTGAGGTGAGTTCTTTAAGATATGAATGAATCTTAATGTTTATCTTTTCATTTTCTTCATGAATGATTTATCATTGCAAAGAAACTTTAGAAACCATTTAGGTAATGTTATAATCTTGAATTTTTATGCACAAACTTTAGTTTTGGTATAGAGATTGCTTGATTCAATGTCTTACTTAATATGAAAGTACTTGTTCATTCTTAAGCAATAATCAATTTTCATTTTTCTAAACTTCATTGTAATATCTTCCGATCTAATATCACCATCGTTGATATTAGGTTGAGTTATCTTATATATGTTGAAGGAATCACCAATACATCACCATTAAAATTGATTTGGACCAAGACTTACTTTTTCTTGTCATTTAAAATCTATTTACACTTTTTCATCTTTGAAAACAAATCCATCAATTATTTCCAACCAAGTTATTGTTAATTTAATTTCTCTTGAGTTGTTTTTTTTGTTACCTAGCTTAATTTCCAGATCTAGCTCTCTGTGGATATGACCTCGATCTTACCGAGTTAATTGCTACATCGCACACTCGTGCACTTGCGAGTTAAAACAAGCCGATCATAAAAAGCGGTCAAGCAATTATCTTTGTTAATTTTATTTTTTTTAATATTAAGCTAGTTAAAAATTATAATAACAAATAAATACAAGTAAAACTAAATCATATAGGAAAAATATTGTAACTTTCCTCACAAAACACTATGAATTGATACAGTTTTTTCTTATATGGTTTTTTTCTAGTTTTTTTTTTGTAATTTTTTTAAAATTATCTTTATCAATGTTATTTTTTTAATATTAAACTGGTTAAAATTTAATTTTATGATAAAGCTTAATTATTTAGGAAAAATATTGTAGCTTTCCTCACAAATTACTATGAATTACTATAGTATCTCTCTAAATAGTTTTTTTTTCTTATAGTTTTTTCAAAATTATCTTTGTTATTTTTTTAATATTGAACTGATTAAAAATTATAATTATAAGTCATTACAAATAAGGTTATATCATGTGGGGAAGTACTGTAACTTTCATTACAAAACACTATGAATTTCTATAATGTTTCCAACAATTTTTTTATCCCTTTTTGTTATGTTATTTTATTTTATTTTTAAAAAAATTGTCTTTATCTTTTTTTTTTAATATTGAGTTGATTGAGAATTTAACTTTGTAATTTGTTTTTTTTAAAACACTGTGAATTGCTGCTGTGTTTTTTCACATGATTTTTTTAATGATTTTTTCTAAAATTATATTTTTTTGATTTTTTTTGGAATATTGAGTTGGTTAAAATTATAATTACAATAAAACTAAATTATTTGCTGAAAATGTTGTTATTTTTCTCACAAAATATTGTAAATTGCTACAATATTTATTTAAATGGTTTTTATTATGATTTTTTTAAAATTGTCTTTGTCAATTGTATTAGAAAAAATACTTTATTTTTCCTCATAAAACATTATAAATTGCTATAATGTTTTTCCTCATGGGTTTTTTTCCTTCCAAAATTATTTTTATCGATTTTTTTTAATATTAAATTAATAAAGAATTTAGTTATGTAATTTTTTTTTGCTTTTTATTAACATAAAAATTAAATCATGTGACTAAAATATTGTATTTTTCTTGACAAAATACTATAAATTACTACAAGTTATTTTATTCAGTCTCTAAGTTTTTGATTACCAACACAACTTTTTTTTATCATAAAATATTAACTCCATTATGCTTTTAATTTTTATTATTTATCTAATATTAATTTATAATTGTAATTACAATACAATTAAATATATTTATTTTATAAACCCGTACCATTATGCTTTTAATTTTTATTATTTATCTAATACTAATTTATAATTATAATACAATTAAATATATTTATTTTATAAACCCGTAAGAAAGCATGATCATACCATCTCATACAACTAAAAAAGATGGTTCCATTTAACTGTTTACCTGAAAAATAAACTATTCATATAAATAATTCACTATTTATATAAACAGTTTAACCAATCCAGCCCTTCTTTTAGTTGTATTTATTTATAATTGCTAGTAAATCGACTAGCGATTCATCAAGGGTCATATTCCCAAAAAAAGAAAAGAATAGTGTATTCATGTTCCTGGGTTAGACTCAGAGTTGTAGAAGTCCTGTTCAGAGTAATTCCATGCAGTAGACTCAGATAATGGATTCGCTTGTTTCACGACTGCTCCCCGAACACTCTAAGTTGAGTGCACTGCACAACGTAACTTTCTTAAAGAAAAATCTGCTCAGATGAAGCCTGGGAAACTGAATTCAGCAAGGATGCATCAGCCAACTAAATAGAGAGAGATTCATGGTAATCTCTTTCGTGTGAGGGGATGTTCACTTAACCAGCTGAGCAAATTTAGGGAAAAACAATCCCTAATTGAACATAAAAAGAGAAGCATGAAAGGATAAACAAAATGATCCTAAACTCGGATGATTACATTTTCTATTTCCTTGTTTTGCTCCCCTTTTTCTGTGAAGTACCGAAAGCATAATAAGAGAAGGTTTCTTTTGTTCTTACTTTAGTTCAGAAATTCATAGGCACCGAGAATATTATGAGCAATCAAGCACAAAACAACATAACATGTACAAAAATCAAAATCATATCACCAGGCTGTGCCAGATATCAGGCGATCTTTCTCCAGAATCTTACCAGCGCTGTTCAGAAACAACAGTCAGCTCATCACTTTCACCGATGTTGTAACTAGCTATAGAGCACTCATCCTGCAGTGGTATCTCACGGAAATATACTTCCTTTACCGTGCTAGGAAGTTTATTTTGGATCATAGCCTTTAAATCACGAATTCTAGCGGAGGAGTTCGGTTCAGCCCCGATTTGAGACAATCCCATTTTGGTGGTTATTGTTGAAGGTGAGAAAACCATGTGAAGTGTAGCATTCTTCCTGATGTTGTAATATGCCAGATCAAGGTTTGCCTCAAGTCGCTTTCCAGAAAATACAATGCTCTGACAATAGCTTGGCCCACCAAGCTTTTGGAAAATCTTGTCCTTCACATCTTCAATAGTATCACGTTGGTGAACATTCAGAGTTATGGTTTTCCCACTCCACGCCTTCACAAATACCTGAAATGTCTGGGGTGACATCTCCAGGATAGATTCTTCTTGGAGGTCATAACAAGCCAATGAATTGGAATCCTCAAGCTTCTTGCCTTGGTACATTAGATCATAATCACTGACTGGGACACCAATCACGCCACCAATTATTGCTTTGACCTCAGAAACAGAATACAGGAATTTAACTTTGAGCTTCACAGTTTCCCCTGCAGGTGTGATTACAGAAAAAGACAACAAATCTTTCGGATTGAAAATCAAATGAAGGGTTGGCTCACTTTGCAAATTCAGAGAGGCCAAACTCCTATCATCTTCGAGGACTTCTCCAGCACAGACAAGATTGTACTGATGTGGAAGAATTTGTTCCTTCTCAAGAATTACAGCCTTAATTTTTTGAACGGTATCATAAGTCCTTGCTTCAACCACAACACTTTTCTGGCGTGATGGTATAACGACTACCAATTTCACCCCAACTGAACTCTGAAGAATCAAATGCAGAGTGGCATCATTCGGAATACCATAATCAACCACTCTCTGGTCATCCTTGAGCCGGTCACCATTAAAAAAAAGTTCTTGGAAACTTTTAGGAATTCCTTCCTTCTCACAAAACGCTGATTTGATAGTTCCAATTGTATCCGATCTCTGAACTTTCATCGTCGACGTTTTCATGACTTTCAAATATATAGTCATCTGCAAGGGGAAGAAATCTCTAAATTCTGTAAGAACCACAGAAGTTTTGAAAAGCAATAAAACCGAACAATAGCTTCCATTTACACAAGCACAGATAAAACAGAGCACACAACATCATACTGTATATATATAAACCAACCAAGCCAACGAAGAGAAAAAACATGCTTCAATATAAAGAAACCTTTATTAACCAAGAGAGAGGTACACTGCTTAGAATAAGGAAGCAATAACAATAACCCAATAGAATAAATAAATAAAAAACCCTGAATTTGGTGGATTCAAGACACGACAAAACATGTATCTTGAACTTAAAAAATAAAATTCAATATTTTTATACACATTCAGCAACAAATATGTCACTCTCTGTTTTGGGTTTATTTGATTCAAGAAGACTCTATTAAGGTTTCAATCCATAAAGTTCGAAGATTATATCAGTGTAAAGACGAAAAACAACAGCTAAGAAACGCTACAAAACAACGACTACAACAACAACTTGTTATAGACAGAGAAAAGGGGCCATAACCACAAAACTGCAAAAGAAAAGAGAGAGAAAGTGGAGAGTTAAGACCTCTTCTTCTTCTTCTTCTTCTTCTTGAGAATCATTTCTTGGAGATGGAAGTTCCATTTGTGAAACTCAAAACCCTTCCTGCCCCCACTAATGTCGTCGATGATCTAATAAGCACAACTCTTTCCTTCTTCGCGAAGCAGTTGACCTGAAAAGCACACACTAAAGACACGTCCTCTTCTGCCCCCCTCTTTATCAAAGTTATAAATACCTCACACTTTTTTTTTACACGTCAGATATTGAGGCATGTTTGGAAGTTTAATAATTTTTATTTTTTAAAATGTTATTTTATTTAAAAATATATTAAAATAATATATATTTTTTATTTTTTAAAATTATATGATATTAACACATCAAAATAATCAAAATATATAAAAAATAATTTAAAACAAAAAAATTCAATTTTTTTAAAAATACTTTTAAAAATACAAAAACAAACAAATAATATAACAATTTTTGTTTTTATTATTTCCTTCCATCTATGACCTTAACCCTGGGATATAAAGTGTCTACTAGTAAAATAAAAAATATAAAAATAATTTACATAATTGTTTTATTTAAAAATTTAGATTTGATTGATAATTTATTTGATAAAAAATTATCATTTTTTATTAAAATTACATCATTTTTATTTTTAAATATTTTTAAGGAATAACTCCAGATGACCTTGCCAGCCTATAATCTAAGTTTTATTTACGTACATGTGGGTCAAATTTCAAAACTATTCTGTATTCACTATGTTAGTATTATTGATTGGATTGTCCTCTGTTAAATGTATTTAGTTTCATATTAATAATATTGTCTTAAAATTACTTGAATCAATAATTTAATTTTTAATTTACATGTAAATGCGTTCAAATGTACAGAAGAAAAGTTATTACATAGTAATCTACATAACACATCCTTAAACTTACCTTTTATAAAAATAAATAAATTAGTAATTGAAAAGTTGTATGGCTGCATTTAATGTTGATAAAAAAGATGTTTTGCTTGTGTTAATATTTTTCTTCTCTATGAAAAATGAAGTTTTGTTTTTTATTTTTATTTTTAAACTAGTTTATTAGTTGTGTTTTCTAGTGATTTAAATTAATTTTTTTAATAAAAACATAATATTTAGATTATCAAAAATTATTATTATTATGGAATTCAGTGCAACAATTTAAACTTCAAAATCATAACTTTACTATTTGTTTGGCTAGATTTTAAATTATATTTTATAAGAGTCATTTTAATATAATTTTATTCATTAGAGAGGTCTAAAAAGGTTAATTCAATATTAAAAAATAAAATAAAATATAAATTCTATATTAAAAGATGAAATTAATTTTTTTTAAAAATATAAAAAATAAAAACACAAGGGAATTAAAAACTTTGTATTAAATAATAAAAAAAACCAAAAATAAAAAAAAAAGCTAAACAGTAAAGATGACCGATTAAATAAGCTATTGATCTATTAACAAAAAACTAATTATATGGGCTCAAGGGAGACCCATGAATTCCCTGACCTCGTGTTATTTTCACCACATGTAAACCATTAAGCTAAGACATAAATTTCTTAGCTAAACACATAAAATAATATATCAAGCATGCCATCTAAATCATGAAAGAAAATATTGCTTCTTTTAGTACTTGAACACTCATGTTATCATTGTTATGCACGAACTATTAGGCCGTGACACAAATTTATTAACCAAACACATAAAATAATATATCAAACTATTTCACTATTTAAATGAATAGTTAAACATAGTGTATTTGGTTTGGTTGATTCATCCGAGTAAGAGATCGAACTTCAAGAAATAATGAATGATTTTATCAATATAAAAATATATAACTCCCTAGAATTTATAACTATGTATATATTCATCAATGTAGGAATTTACATCAAGCTTTCTCTTGTCCTTTCTCATCAATGGACACCAGATATATATGAAGGAGTATGGTTCAATAAAAAAAATTCTACCTCTCCATCTATGTAGCACCCCTAGTTATTTAGGATAACTATATGTCAACTTATTCACATATCATGTTAAGAATAGAAAATATATGAATTATTAAAATAAAATTAAGATTTTTTTAATAATATTTTATTGAAATTTCAGCAGAGTTTTCTTTATACTTATATCATATTAAATTATCAACAACTTCATTCATTTCATCAAAATTAATCTTTCAATTATTATCCAAACATCCTAGATCTTATTTCACAATATCCTCTCATAAGAATAGTTTGCAATGACTTTTATAAAATTTAATAAACTAAGATATCAAGATTAAGAATATCTGATTAAAAAATACATATTCTTCACAATTAAATGGTCTAAGATATACTAAATATTAAAATATAAACATTAAGTAATTGAGCTTTACATCCATTCATAATATCATTATTTATAACCTTTTATGAATTACACAACTAAAACATTATTTAATATATACTTTACATGGCCAGGGGAAGAAAACAAACCTTTTCTTTCTTCCCTTGCTGCACGTCCAGGGAAAGAAAAAAGAGGAACAGTGTCGTTCAAAATGACATTGTTCTGATCTTTTTTTTTTTAACATGAAAAGATGTCGTTTTAGACAAAATACATCATTTTATTTAAATCAAATAAGGCGACAAAACATGTCAATTTGCAAAGCAACCCTTAATTTATCCTTTGTTCTATTAAGTCCTCAAATATAATTTTGATTTTAAAAATTAATATAATTGCATTCCTGCCAACTTCAATCATCGACCCCTGTAGTTGATCGTCTTTTCCACTTTGGTTCTTTGTCTCTCATTCATGCAATTAAGCTCCTGATTTAACCAAATTAAATTTTAAAAATTATAATTTGATCCCAGAACTTTAATTTCTTCCAATTAAAGCCTAAACTAACTTAAAAATCAATTTTCCTTGCAATCAAACCTTCTATAAATTCAATTAAACCTTCAATAAAATCCAATTGAGTTCATAAACATCAATTTTGACTTTTCTCTTCAGATTAAATTTTTTTTTTCAACAGGGCTTTTATCATTCAAGTACATGCTGTAAAAAGTTTCACTAGTATTTTTGAATCTTGATAATCAATTTTTCTGATCCTTTTCTGAGCACTCCAACTTCCTATTATTTTTCTAATTTTTTTTTGCTATATATTTATTTTTATTTTTGTGAGGGGGCCAAAATGAGTTTCAACAATATGTATAATTCTTCCTTATCACACCTTTACCCCAAATTTTCAATAATTATATCTTAGTTTTCTATTATTCTTTCATGTTTTTCCTTTGTCCAAGGATTCATTTTTATTAATTTTAAGTCCCTCCATTCTTAAAAGATTTTATTTTAATTTGTTCACATCCTTCTTATTATTATTTTATTTATTTCTTTTAATACTTATTATTTATGGATCATTTTTTTTTTGCTTTTTTTTAAAAAAATTTATTTGGAGTCTACAATCTATCTTTAAAATGTTTAGATTTCTCGAAACTCCATATTATCCCTATTTGGACCAATACACAAGTGCTTTACCTTTAAATGTCTAGTCGAGTGCCGTGACTTAACACATTTTATGGAGAACTAACTAGTTTTGGATTCAAGTGACAATTCACCTTTAACCATAACTCATTTATTAATTCTTCAACATCAATTGACTCGGATCTCTATTTAGTTTCAACCAAGTTTCATCTTAGTCATGATAGATCATCTAGATTTGGGTCTATAAACAGTGATAATTGTCTTATAAAGACTCGTTATAACTACGACTCTGATAGGTTTCTTTAACCAAGTCATTGTTTATGAGTTGCTGACTTATTCTTTAACAGACGCATGATTAGAGCATAGAGCTCCTCCCTCTGCTTGGGAAAAAAATGAATTTTATTGTATTAATACTTAGGATTTTGTTTGGTAAAAAAAAATGTGTTAAGGTTTAGAAACCCTATTAGGTATTGATTTACTAACATTTCATATAACAAAAAAGTTTTGAGTTTTGTCTTGGAATTTAAAATCTTTTAAAATTAAAAATTACAAAATCTTATCTAATTTAGTGTATACATCTTGATAAATCATATAGTTAAAGTACATGATCTAAACTACATTAGTTAAAATTTACATATTTTTATCTATCTATTTTTTTAATTGAATTAAAAACATCAAAGGCTTTATTTTCTATATCCATTAAAGATATGACCATTGAACCTTATACTTTTTTAGTTTTTGTTAATAATAATTGGATGCTTTGGTTTGTTTTTACCTTTATTAAATTACTTACATTTTAAAATATTATGGATAGCTTATAACGAAATTTATATTATATTAATTTTTTATTTTTATTTTTGTGTTTCAAATGTGCTTCTGAAAAAATTTGAAAATGTTTTATTTTTTATTTCTTCAAATTAATATGTTTTTAGTGTTTTCAAATTATTTTAATGTGCTGATATCAAAAATAATTTTTTAAAAAAATTAAAAAATTATTAGCATGTATTTTGGTAGAAAAATTATTTAAAAAATAATCACAATCACACTTCCTATTAAACTCTTAATCCATTATTGTGTGGGCCTAAGTTTAAGACAAAACAATATAGATAAACAAAGAAAACAATTAAAGGTACATTATGTATATTATTGTAATATTTGTTTTTCAAATGATTTTTATTTAAAAAATATAAAATTAATATTTTTTAAAGTGTTTTGTATGTTTTTGACATATTAATATAAAAAATAAAAAATTCCAAACAAATATTATTTTTTAATTAAAAAATATATTTTAAAAAATACTCATACAAGTTACCAAACACACTTAGTCTACTCATACATGAAAATTGTTTGTCCATGCCATATTCAATTAATAATACAATTGGATGGCAATTAATTATTGGCTCCAATTGAACAAATCTTGGAACCAAAAAGTGCTATTAAATATATTATTAGCACATGGATAAATTAATAATTGAGACAAATACATGTAAAAAGAAAATGACAGGTAAAGTCAAGATATCTAACATGGGCCCTAAGTACGGATGTCACCCATTAATTGACATAAATGGAATAAATGATTTAATTCCTTTAATCATCAATTAAGATTTACTCGTTCAATTATGGAAATAAATCAAACCTTTCAACTATATCAATTAACCTTAAGGAACATGCAAGAAAAATTTATGTTTTAATTATATTTGTTTTATAATTATTTTTTTAATCAATAATGTAATTCTTGGGAGCACATGCGTGTTAAAAGTGATTAACATGACCAGACCATAAGATTTTCTACAGCACATGATTATTAACTACTAAACACATTAATTCAGAAGCCAAACTGAATTTTAAAGCAAGAGCTAAATTAATTTTTTTTATTCTGCTAAGAAGGTCTACCGAAAAAGGAAGGAAAAAGAAAAGTTGCATAGAAAATAAAGTCATCAAATATTATATATGGCACGGTGATCAAGCTTAGTTGATTAGCAAACTTCTTGTTTATTCCATTTAAAGCCAGTTAGAATTAATGGCATTTTTTTAAGGATATTTATTCAAGTTATATTCCTAATATATATATATATATGTATGTATGTATGTATGTATGTATAAAATGAGTTATTTTGGTAAACTTGTGAGTTCATCAGTGTCCATGAATATGAATAATGACATATAGTATATAATTTCATTTTAAATCAATGACACTAGTGTAAGGTTTGGGTTATATATTAATCAGGTTAAGTCGAGTATATTAATTTTTATTTTTAGAATTAAAATAATATATATATATATTTTTAAATTTAAATGAGTTTTAAATTTAAAAAATCCAAACTTTAATGTCACTCTCAGCTTTAGCTTGAAGTTTTTTTTTTTTTTTCTTTAAGCAACCTTTAAGCTTATCTTTAATCAAAGAGGTTAGATTTTTAACAAATCTGCCTTTGCTCGTAATTAAACTTGTGTAACTAAAATTGATTGCTCATATAATTAATTAAAAAATAACAATATATACACTAAAATAAAAAAGAAAAATCAACAAATTATTAAAACCCATAATCTAAATTTCTTTTTCTATATTTTGAATGAACATTATATATATTCTTTCCTTCCTAAAATCTTGACAATGCATTATTTTCCTGGGGGGAAAACACACACGCACACACCCTCAAATCCTACATATCCACCAAATTTAAAAACCTTTGGCCTCAAAAAAAAAAAAAAAAACAATTGCACATCACTTTGAACAAATTGGCTCTTCCTCTATGGTCTCCAGCAATGGCTTCTTTGACCTTGACATTGACATCCTATGGGTAGAGTAAGGAGAAGAAACCTCTTCAATTCCCTCCAAACTCAACCTTGGCGCTGCATCAACATCATTTCTTTCCATATTTTGTGAAATCTCCACCGTAGATTCAGGCAAGATCCTAATGTTCCCTTTAAAAGCCCTTTTCATAACCGAGTTGGCAGTGATAAATAAAGCACCCATGTCACCAGCAGTGACTACAGAGTTCTTTTTGTGCATTGGGAACATGACATAGACGCTGGCCTTTCCAAGCTCATCATCTGCATTTAGAGGACAAAACCTTCTGCCTATTTTCAGAGACTTGGTGTTAGCGATGAAGAAGTTCGGTGCTTCCAGCATTAGCTCCGCTGCTTTTGTGCGTTGCTGGATTTTCTTGATTTCTCCTGTTGGGAGGATCACTCTTGTTGATTTTGACTTGTTTTTGAGCACTTGTGGGTTTGATAGTGTGCAAGAAACGTAGTTTCCCATCAAGAAAGTCAAAACAAGATCAGAAAGGCAGAGATCCAAGAATCAAGAACTCAAAATACTAATTTAAAGCTAGTTTTTGCGCACTATCAAACGGGGTGAATCTCTCGAGAGGAACTAAGCTTGAAGAAGTAAATGGGTGGTGATTTGGAGGAGGAAAATGTCTTTGAGAGGGAAGAGTGAAAAAGGTGGTTGATTTACGAGAGGTTAACACACATATATAGGGCAAACCAAAGTCTAAGAGGGCATAATAGAAGATCCCAAGGACAGTTGTGTACATAGGTTGACATTATATTGTATAATTGATAACGCGTTGGAGAAAGTAAGGAAATAACCTAGAGCCTAAGATACTTGATGGGGAGGAGGTGATCCAAGAATTTTCCTTCCTGTCTATGCTGTGTATTGATACGTAGATATTTACCAAGGCAATCTTTGTTTCTGGAAACGGATCAAATCAAGAGATCAAAAAAATCAAAGGAAGATCGATCAATCAATAAAATTGAGCACATGAAGATCGAGGAATCAAAAGGATCATACGTTGAAGAAATTTAACCAAAAAAATGGAGCACACGAAGGAGAAATATCAGGGAGAAATTGATTCACGGATATCATTTTAGTTAGTTAATTGGGATATCTTTATATATATATATGAAGGATCTTGATATCAAAATTGTTGGTCTAAATTGCATTTAACTTTCATAAATGAAAAAAAAAGGTTCAAACTTTTATGGTTCATGATATAGAAAGAAAATAATGTATGATTGATTCTCTAGCCATGAAAAAAAGACTCTCTTCTGTGGCTCTTGACATTACACATATATCTTTTCACAGGGGCGTACCACTTTAATCGTTCTAGCTCCAAAAGGCTAGATTAAACAATTTTGTTTCCTTTCTTTAATTCGGAAGTTAAAATCGTGTAGGCAGTATTTAAAATAAACTATATATTAATTTTTTAAATACACGAGAATGATATGAAAAATGTGCTTTCTAAAATCGTGTAGAAAAACTTAATTTTAGATGACATGTATAAGCTATTTTAAGATATTCTTATCGTAAAAAAAAAAACCATTTTTTCTAATACTATCTATGTTTATATTAAACGCTTCAAACTTGAGAATGGAAGGAGGGACACAGGTTTCAATCAAGCTATATATAAACTAATTGATTTAAAACAAAAACAAAATAAATGCTGACGAACTATATTGATTGCTGTAGCACTCCACGAAAAAAAATAATAAAAAAAAAATTAATGAAATAAAAATAGTTATGGAAGACATCAATTATCGTCTTCCATAACTATATACAATTATAGAAATCACCCACTTTCCTTGAGTTTTCCCGTTTCTTTCCTCAAATCAAGTAGTGACAGTACCCTCCATCTTTTTCTATCAGAAATCAGCTTTGCTTCATGTTTGAGATTAATTATATACAATTATTTCCACAACAAGAGGTTAGTGTGCATGTCGGTGTTGGTTACCCTTAAAGTCAGTCCACCCAGATAATCAGCTCATAATCATGCATGTGCAAATGAAGGGATAGATGCCACCATTTCAAGTAGCCTTTTATTAATTTTATTTTTCTTCATGATCAGGAAGCCCTTCACATTGCCTCATGTATACCTCCTAGATATAATTTATTATTATTATTATTATTATATTTAATCAATATTTTATTGTTGGTAGGCTCCTCTTTACACCTCCTTTGCCAGCTTTGCCATGGATTACACTCACCGAGAGGATTATTATAAGTTATTTTATAACCCTTTTTTTAATAACAAGTTCACAGATCATCATTCCCTACCCTCATCAATATTGTACCAAATTTATTCAACTTAAGGTAGCATATCTCATGTCACAGAATGTTTTATAAAGATGTTTCAAAATTGAAGCTGCATAGTAATAAGATTTACATGGTTAGATAATAAATTAATTATTTAGTTATAAGAATTTGATTCATTATTTCTAGTGAAGATATCTTGTAACTTGATGTGGAAACTCTCGTTAGCTAGTAACTACTACTTGATAAGCTGATGTCCCCTGAAAGAAGTCTATGTCGTTGTGCTCTTCTTCTACAAAGTGCCTATGATGTTAGGCTATTCTTCTGGGGTGAGCCTATGAAGTTGAACTCTTTCTTTAGAAGGAGACCATGACATTAAATTTGGGCTCATCCTTGAACTCTTTCCCTACGATGATTTTGTGATGTTGGGTTCTTCATAAAAAGAAGTTATAGAATTAGGTTTTTCTCTTGAAAACAAATCTATAAAAGCTGGGTTTTTTTTTTTCTAGACTTAACTTGTATTGGTAAGAGTTTATCAAACCTTTTCGATATTATTAGGACAATCTATAACGTGTTTCGATCCATTGTTATCGGTGATATACCAAGTTTCAAGAAAGATGTTAAGAATCCATTTTTAATCTAACAATTAAGCTTGATCTATGTTTTTCGATCGCCGGAGCACTAGATATACTCATATCATCCATTGAAATTTTGCTGTATGCATCAGAACTACATGCATAATTCGCATGTGTTAGTCCTCATGATTTTTTTCTTAATAATTGAGATATTTTAAAATTGATTTATACATCAATGAAACTAAATATTAATTAATATGTAATGAAAATATGACCTCTATCTCGGAAGTGTTGGGAAATCTGACCGGTGATGTACTGATATTTGCTCATAGGAGGCCAAGCACACTGACACAATATTTAACGTGGTTCGGCAAAACCGCCTCGGGAGAAGTCAATATATTTAGAGATAGAGAAAGAATACAAAACAAATACATGGAGGAGAATGATAACTTCATTCTACTAGACTCCCAGCCCTCTCATTGCAGCTCTCTCTTCCTCTCTATTCTCTTCACATTCTCACAATTCTCTTCTCTCATTTTGCTCTCTAACATATGCCTCTATTTATAGGCATTCTTCTTGCATTTTTGTCAATATTGGTGGCCATCAACTCTAGCTCATTCAACAATGGTGGCCACCAACTCTAGCTCATTCAACAATGGTGGTTACCTATAGTCAATGGTCAATGGTTGGTGCCTTACATGAAATGGCAACCAACCTAACAATCACCCCCTTTGCCATTCATGTGGGGCAACTGTCCTCTTTCTTCTTCAACACAAGCTTGCATCTTGCAGCTCTTCCAAGCTTTCCATTTTGAGAGCGTTTGTGGCCAAGTTTACAAGTACTTTCCAAACCTTTCAATCATCAGAGTAACCTAAGCACACCTTTTCTCACACAAAAGGATCACTATAATCAGATGGTCTGTCACATCACATCTAAATAGTGTTAACACTTGTCTCTGGAACAACATTCCCCTTCGAACGTATCAACTATGCTCGGTCTGGAATGATTCATCAAGTCTCACATCAAGGCTTATAACACCCCCTCAAACGGATATTTCAAGTGCGACAGTCATTATTTGAGTATCTCAATATGATCACAAGCTCACCACTCTTCCAAGAGTTTACTCATCCAGGAGTTGCCTGCCCTCTATTCCACCCTAGGAACCACGCCTTACTTCTCCATGAGTCTCCTACTCTTAGTCTCAAGAGTCCAGGTAGCTTTTCACCTTTAACCATGGGGGCAACCCATAAAAGGTTGATTTATATCTGTCTTCATACTCTGAGTATTACAATGTCATTACCGAGCCCACCACCTTGACAAGAGTCAACTTGTTCCTGGAACCTGCGCATGCCCTTCTGTTCCTTCATAGCAGCCGCGTCTTAATGCTCTACAAGTCATCCACTTATTGTCCAAGGTAAATGTCTTCTAGCTCATTGATCTTTAGCATGGGGGCAATATCCATGAAAGTCAATCCTGCATTTGTCTCCATACTCATCATAGCCATTTCATTGGCTATCCATCTGTCCACTCTTACCTAGCCATCACATTGACACTGGGTGTTCTAAACTGGGCTCCTTCCACGGCCCTCACACCTTCTCCTGAGGTGTCTCCGCTCGTTGTCATATGGTGGTCTAATCATGAGCTCATCTAATAGCCTCTACACCTTCTCTTTAAGGTGTCTTCGCCTTTCATAGGCGGTCGCATCCTCCTTTAGTTGAGATGCTTCAAAGTGGCTCCATAAATTCTCTACCACCATGTGGACTATGGGAGAGATCACTACCACTAATTACATAGAAACAGAAAGTTGCGGTATACTCCTCGCAATCCTCCATCTTGATTTCTATGTTTGGAGCTTCTACGCCTTTCTGCTTAACAGCTCCACCCACACCAACTCCTTTTGGTGTCTTCGCCTTTCATCATAAGCGGTCGCCTTTTATCACAGGTGTTTGCACCCCCTCAATTAGGTGCTTCTACAACAGCTGATCCTTCCATCCTTGCATGCATTGGAAAGGTCCTCGCTTGTTGCCTTTATCAAGAGCATAAAAGACTTCTTGTTGTACAACTTCTCATAGTCTCTACTCTGAGCTTCATCTGGGAACTCTTCTACTTCTTACACCTACTGTCTCATTATAGTACCTCGTTGGATCCTCCAGGTACTCCTACACAATCTCTGTGTGTCCTCATGCATTTTTTGTTCTCCAAATTTCTCCCTATTCCTTGCTTATATTTGATAGCAGCTCATCTTGTCACAATATTTAACCAAGTCAAAATAGGGTGCCAATCTTTCATCTTCTTGATGTATTTCTCTACCATTATCAGGGTCTTCACCAATTCTCCTCTCGAGAAATTACAATCACCGAATCTAACTTTCTTGGAGAAATCACCACTCCATCAGATCCTCGAACATATGGAACCCATCTGTTCCTTTGTGCCATCATCCTGCTAGTCTTCAATAGTTTCATAACAAACTATCACATATACGAAAATAGTACCGTATGGATAATCCTTCCACTAAGCAAGTTCCCAGGAAAGATTGGAGGGGTCACAACGGTCCCGCTTAAAATCCAATCTCCTAGATAGAACTTTTTAGGCCATATCTATCCATCATACTGTCTTTCCGTATATACAGCCATTTGCTAGCCTTGTCGCGACATTTCTTTACAAGTGATCTGGGGTATCTTTGTTTTATACCTGATTTCTCAACATATGGCGAGACTACCAGTGCTCAGATTCGTCAAGATTAGTCTTCATCAAATTTCACTGTTCATCTCGAAATTGTCCACGATCGGGTGTCCAGAGTGTCCCCAATTTTGCCTTCCTTCATGGCAATTAAAATTTTTGATATAACAGTTCAACACATGTAATTGGGCACACATGTGTAATTTCTTCTTCTTCTTCATCTCCATCGACCACCATAATGACCATCAAATGCTTCCTGATCGGGCAATCTCTCTTTAATAATTCACCAACATCATTTCTGATCTCAATCTCAACGATCGGACCGTACCATTGCATCCGCAACGATCACATTAGCTGGAAACAAGTTTGAAATCATCCAAATCGCACTTCAGACGGCTGAGATCTCATCAAAACAATTTTTCCTGATTAGTGGTCCAGATTCAATCTCAGATCCGGTTGCACGTAACTCCGCCACACAGAATCCTGTCCCTCGGCTCAGCTCGGCTCTGCTCACCCGGCTTGGCTTGGTGCTGGTGACGTGGCCGCGGGACCCACAACGATGACGTGGCCGATGACGTGTCTGATGACATGGCGGTTTGACTTGTCAGAGTGCTGATATGTCAGGTGACGTGTCTGATGACTGTGCAGAACTGCTGACTTGGCTGATGACGTGGACAGCCACCCCTGTCGGCGCGTGCGACGGTTTTCGACGTCCGATTTCGACACGGTTTTCACCAGTGGCTTCGTCTCTTCCTCCTCTACACAATAGTATGGTAAAACATAATTTTGACAACTTTTATTTTTGAGCAAAATCAAACATCATGTTAACCCATGTGCTCTGATACCAATCGTTGGGGATTCCGACCGGTGATGTACTGATATTTGCTCATAGGAGGCCAAGCACACTGACACAATATTTAACGTGGTTCGGCAAAACCGCCTACATCCACGGGAGAAGTCAATATATTTAGAGATAGAGAAAGAATACAAAACAAATACATGGAGGAGAATGATAACTTCATTCTACTAGACTCTCAGCCCTTTCATTGTAACTCTCTCTTCCTCTCTACTCTCTTCACATTCTCACAATTCTCTTCTCTCATTTTGCTCTCCAACATATGCCTCTATTTATAGGCATTCTTCTTGCATTTTTGTCAATATTGGTGGCAATCAACTCTAGCTCATTCAACAATGGTGGTTACCCATAGTCAATGGTCAATGGTTGGTGCCTTACATGAAATGACAACCAACCTAACAGGAAGATCCATAATGTTACACACATAAATATTTGATCGTGGAGAAAGATTGTTCACCACTTGTTTTGTTCTTTCTAGGGTTTAATTTCATTCTCCTTTCAACGATTTTCGTCTCCATGCACATTATTATTGCTTACATTAAGGCGCAATCAAACAAGATCATAAGTAGCTAGACAAACTATCATAGCTGGATAAAAATGAAGTTCGATCAGCTAACATTTAGATTTGGCTTAGCTACACTTCAAGACAAAATATTTGGTTAATTTGGAGTTTAGACTTTGCTGCTGTTGGGGATTGTGTTTTAAATAGTAATTTTTTAATTTAATTCCAAAGTAGATTTGAATTCAATTGATAATTTATTACAATTTTTATTTTTGAAATAATATACTATATCATAGAATTAAATTCAATTAAACTGTTTGATATATATGTGAAAATATATTGAATTAACAATTTTAACTATTCTAACCTTAATGTTAAAAAAACATTTATTACATCAATATTTTTTTCATTACAAGAACCTTATATTTATTTAAAATATAAATATTAAAAGGAAGTATTCAGCTATGCATAAGGCCAATCAATCAAATATGACATTTACAACTTACACATTTCTATACTTGAAAGAAATAAACCTGCCTGAATATATACCTACCTCCTTCTATGTTTACAGAGCACCTTCCACATGGCTCTATTTGTTGCAAGAAATATAATATTAAAAGGCAGAATTCAACTATGCATAAGGTCAATCAATCAAACATGACATGTACAACTTTCATATTTCTACATCCGAAAGAAATAAATACCTACCTTCTTCTATGTTTACTGAGCCATTTTCATATAGCTTTAGCCGCTGGGTTTTGAAATACATACACATAACAAAAATAATAAATTTAAATTTTGTTAGGAATCTCAAGAATTTTATTAGATAAATTTAGAGTTATTTAGTGTTTACATAAAAATTATCTAAAAATCAAATATTCTTTTTGACTTTGAATATTTTTTTTAAGGCTAAGTTGTATTCTTTTTTACTTTAAGTATTTTCTTCAAGGTTAAGCTTTCGCAAAACACAAACTATCAAAATATCCATTCTCTAATGTTAATTCACACGAACCACTATTGCAAAATCTTCTAAACCTGTTTTAGAAGAGAATGATTGTTATGCATTCGAGTACTAACTCTTTTCTTTTGTGTTTTAGATATTTATATACTATACTCTACTCACTTTGAAAATAAAATGTATAACATTCTATTTATAGAAAAACCTAAAAACCTTATATATAATAAAATATCAACTTGCCCATTGAATAATATCACATATTATTTTAGGTTAATTTGATAAATTTATTCAATTAAATCCTTGATTGTCTCTAGATTTAAAATTGTAATCTTCTGTATTAATGACATCAATTTCTAAAATTTATTTATAATAAAATCATACTTGATTAATCATTCTATTTTAATTTCTAACCAATAGTTCTTATGTGTGTGACTCATTAGGTTTTCTAATTAGTTGGTATAAAAATAAATCATAATCCTAAATAAAATAAGATTAACTAAACAAAATAATTTAATTTAATTTAATTTATTATTGATTCAATAATTGATTGATTTATACTTAAATATTAATTATAATTTATTATGATTCGTAAATATTAGAAAAGTCATAAGTGATTTGACTTAATCATTCAATCATTAGTTTTTCAGTATAATTATTATCCTTTCATTATGAATATTTCGATTTAGACATTATAATATGAAGCTTGTTTGCTTTGTTAAATCATTTTAGTTCTCGAGACTATAATTATTGATTCTTTAAATAAGATTTGAAACTCTTTTTAAATCTCATTTCACCTTAGCCCCAATGATTTCACAATCATACTATTTAAAAATAGATAAATATTTTTTTTAATTTATTTAAGATGATGAATTCTCTCTAGATTACTTAAATACTTGCACATAGTTTATATATACCCAATATTTACTTATTTGTTACCTTTGATTAGGATAATATATGATTATGATTAAAATATAACACTTCCTATATAAGACAAGTTAGTAATATCAAGTTTAAGGATCGCTTACACAATTATCTTGTAAGTCTTTCCATAGACGTAAGTGATCTCTGTATATAGAATTCTCTGTTGGTCTATTTAATGTATATTTTATTTGGCAAATATCTACATATTAGTTTCAAGTATCTCCTGCACTACAATTTATGAGAGCAAATATTTTTAAAAATAAAAAAGGAATATAATATCCAATTTTAATATAATATTAATCATAAATATTTAGAAAGCTAGGCTGAATGCAAACCCTTGGGAAAAAAATATATTATAAATGAGGGAAAACTTGTTCTACCCGAGTAAAGTGAATATGTAACTCATGGCGATGATGATAGATGTGGAAAATTAGAATAAAAATGTTTATGTTTGAATTAAAATAGANACCTGGCAAGTTCAAATTCATTTACTATAATACTATAAATAGATCTAGAAGAAACTATCAACCTATTGGAAGCTTTTGACAATCTAGCCGTGTAAACCCAATTCTCAAATTATTTGTCTTTTCATTTATTTTGCTATTTTTTTAAAAAAATTTTATATTCACCATCTTCTTCATTCACACCGGTTCAACTGGAAGGAGAAATGGCAGCAAATCAACAGACGCCTGCAAGCTGCCCCACGATGCCTGCCGTTACAAAGGCATGAACGCATGGCATTCTCTGGCTTCATGAAAGCCAGAGAAAGGCCATGACAAAGGGGGGAGACCGGTGGAAAAACTGGGGAAAAACCAAGGGAGGATAGAAAAAGAATAAAACGCGAGAACAAGCAAGAGAGATTGCTGGCCTTCCTTCAGAACTGCAGAGCACAGGCTCAACACACCAAACACACCAGAAGAAGAAAAAGCTCGAGAAAGGGACGAAGGCATGATACAGAGAGACAACAGGGGACACGATGCAAACACAGGGGGGAACCAGAAAACAGAAGGACAAAAAATCCACGCAGAGACAAAACGAAAAAAAGAAGACCAGAACGGAAAGAAAAGGAGAGACGGATACGTGACCGAAACCAGTAGAGAGAGAGAGGACAGGGAGCCAGAGAGAAAACTTAAACAACAAAAAAAGAAAAGCAAGAAGAGGCAGAAGAGCAAGAACAGAGGACAAGACTGTTACATTCATCATGGTAGCACCACCCCGATCAGTCAGAGACGATCACTCTGACTTCGTCTCCGTCTCCGTCTCCGTCTCCGTCTCCAGCAGCTACCAGAAGAGTTCTTCCCCGGCCTTGCAATTTAGTTCACCTGATATGATACTGTTACTTAGAATTTTAATTAGCCTTTTGCTGTAGCCCAGCCGGGTCACTGGGTGATTAGGCTGGATCCAATCCAGTTTATGCAGGCTGAGTTAGACTCAATAACAAAAAATAGAAAAAAATTGGCCTGGACTTTAGGTCCTGCTGATCAAAGTTGTTTTGGGTTACAGACAAAATAATTCCTTTTATTTTATATTTTTTGTTTTCATATTTAATCAAACGAGAACTTTTTTAATATTAGAAAATTTTAGAAAATTCATGTAATTTTGTTTAGATCCTTTGTATATTTTATGATTTTATTGTATAATTAATTTATAATTTTTTACTGTGAAATGCGAATTTAGTATCCAATACATACCTGTCTTTTTATATATATATATATGTATATATAAAATAAAAAAATATGTATAATTTGTTTTAAATTCAAATTTTACTAGTTTATTTACCGATGCTAGATTCAATAATATTATTTTTTTTGTTACGTAATATTTATTAATTTTAGAGTTGGAAGCCTTTGTATCTGAATATTTACTAGATCCAAAGTTAAAAATATTACAAGCAGACTGTTAGTAATATAATCTAAAAAACTCGTACTGTTAGTAATATAATCTAAAAAACTCGTAGTAATCTAAGATAAAATCAACAATACAACTTATATTAGATAGGATGCTTAAAATGTAATTAATATTTTTTTTATTTTGTGTGATTAATCTTGTATTATATAATCTATATTAACCAGTTAGAATTTCTAATAACCATAATACTAGATGCTAATATTTTAAATAAGGTCTTTTTTATTTAAGAATAAGATGCTAAAAATTTATTTTTTAAAAAAATTAAAATTTTAAAAATCATCACAATATCAGGTGTGACATAGGCAATAGTCTTTCTCACTTCAAGCAATTTCTAGAGCCAAAAAACCTAAGGTTTTTGTTGAAGAAAACAATGGTTAAAAAGAAGGAGAAGGAAGAGATAAAAAGACATGCTGGTGAGATCGATATAATTAATTTGTAGGGTTTTAAGAGAAAAGAAGGAAGAAAATTTTTGGAATATAACTTTTTATTTGGAATTACGATAGTGCTTTTTCTTATTTTCTATTATTTGGATTCCATTTAAAAGTCACAACCTCACTGAGAAAAAAGAAGAGGAGAAGCAAAAAGGCAGCAAACTATGGATGGATCACCACAAGTCTGAAAAAAATGGCAATAAAGAAAGAGAGTAATGATTGTCCTGTGTGTTAACTTAACAATTAAGATTATGTTGAATTTCAAGACCAGATTTATATCGCTTCATTCAAATGAATAGTGATTAGTCTAACATTTGGATGACATTAATAGGAGTGAAGTTGGAGATTTTTCTTTATGGAAAAGCTAGGCTGAATGCAAACCCTTGGGAAAAAAATATATTATAAATGAGGGAAAACTTGTTCTACCCGAGTAAAGTGAATATGTAACTCATGGCGATGATGATAGATGTGGAAAATTAGAATAAAAATGTTTATGTTTGAATTAAAATAGATGAGTTACAAAGAATGATAGGAAAAAACACAGAAACAAATAAATGAATAACACAACAACAACAATAATGCATTAATAAAAATCTTGATTAAAATTGATAACGGTGTGAAGAATCAGAAATAAATTGTAAAATAAAATATTTAGGAATAAAAGAAATGGTCTTAGGAATTAACAGGAAAAGAATTTATTATAATATATAGGAAGATNCCCTCCAATACGTCGAAGGATAGCATTCCAAATACTATAGCAACAAGAACACAGAAAAATATACCACAAATACAGGTCCTGGACATTGCCCGCAGGTAATATCAGAAAATCTTCATTCATGAAAATAAAAATAAAATAAAAATTAAAAACATAGATAAAGATAGATTTTTCTGGCAACTAACGTGATTTATCAATAATATGATTCAGTACAAGAGACTGATTATTTATAATAAGATTTAGTACAAGAGAATAATACTTAGCAACAAAAGCACAGAAAAACATACCACTAACACAGGTCTTCACCCTTGCACACCGGTGATATCAGACCCGAGCCAACGCACTTATCGATCACCTCCTCGAATATATTTAGTTTAGTGTAACTAATTGATGAAATTACAAGCTACTTCTTAGCACCTTAAGGCCATGAACAAACAGAGAATCAAATATCTCCATTTCATGTTTCTTCAAAACTAAGCCGATTTCAACTCCACCACTTTCATCTCTGCTTTCCATCATAGAAAGAGATTCACCAACGTCTATGGTTGTAATCTCTACATTCGTAGGCTTGCCCCACCCAAAATCTGCCCCATATTTCCCAAATCGGTTTGTCCCTGCAACTAGAATAATGCGAACTCCTGGTTCCACATCCATAAGTGGAACCTTCTCCTTGGCTGTCTCTAGAACTCCATTTTCGAACCCTTCGATCATCTCATGAAGCCTCTTCGCGGCGTAAACAACCCCAGTTTCTTTCAGGAGATTTTCCGCTTCAACAAGTGCATCACAAGAAGTAACACAGTTACCGATATAATTCCTAGATAATGGAGGGTTTAAACGGGGTCTGCAATCTGTTGTCAAGCCAAATTTAACCTTATTATTATTTTTCAGGCCTTTCGCTTTAACCATGCAAACCAATGTATACGCATATGCGAGCACAAAAGTTGAGAAAGGTTTTGTTTGATTTCCATTTTCTAATTTAGAGAGTACCCTCTCACCGAGCTTCTTTATGTCTTCACGAGACAATCCGAACGTCGCTCGCACTACATCAGCTGGAACTGGGAATGGTATTGGCTCCAAACTTCTGGGGTTGGCATTTGAACCTGGCACTTTCAGTCCTAGCCAGTAGTTTAAATATCTCATTTCAAGCCCTTCTGAACCCGGAATGACTGTTCGGTCAAAAGATGGATTTAGTTCTTCTGGTAACGAACTAGGGCTTATTTTCACATTTTCATCTAGATTTCTGCATATGTAAGCCCATGAATTCATAAACAAAGATATGCTTCTACCATCAAGAACAGCATGGTTAAGGGTGTAACTGATTGTAAAACCTTTGTTTGGAAACAAAGTGATTTGGAAAGAAAGTATGGATGCTTTAGTATCAGATATGGACAAAGGTGCCAAATACGGATGTGACTCAGAAGCATAGCGCACCTCTTGGTAGAGATGGTCAAAGTCTTCATTGGACTCGGCCACTGTAAGCAAAACACCATCACTTGCAGTATTGTATATGATGATGGGTTTTTCTGAATTTTGCGGCCAACTAAGGTAGCCAGCAAGAGGAAGGAAATGGAAGAGAGTGATAGAAAGCGAGTGTTTGATTTTGGGAAGGATTACTGTCTTAAAAAATGTAGTGGTTGATTCTCCAAGTTTATAGAAGAAAATGCTTTGAACCGGAGGGAATTTGAGGTTGAAAATGTCAGAAAAATTGAGAGGAAGAGAGAACTCGGTGGGAGTAGACCTGAATGAGTTTGAGAAGGGAGGAACATGGCAGACCTCGATTATATTCATTGGCCTTGATAATCCCTTGACTCTTATCAAAGTAGAAAATATTTGAGAGAGAAAGAAGAAGCTTTGTTCAAATGTTATGAGTTCTGAGAGGCTATATATCTTTTCGTGGCCTATCGTATAAGATATTTATAATAATATTTTATCCCTTTGTTTTTATGTTTTAAAGTACTTTAAAAACTATTTAATTTTTTTGATTTGTTCTTTGTTTCAAATTAATATTTTTTTTAGATATTTTTAAATTATTTTAATATATTGATGTTAGAAATAATTTTAGAAAAATTAAAAAAATATTATTTTAATACATTTCCAAACAAAAAACACTTTTAAAAAAAAACTCCTAAACACTGAATCTTGAAAAAAGAAATTTTCCTAGTACTAGCAAGTTGACATCCCATGTTTAAAACATGTACAAAGTATAACATAAAGGGTATTTGTTTACATGGTTGAACATTTTGTTTTATTTAAAAAAATTAAATTGATATTTTTAAGTTTTTTTTAATGATTTTAATGTAATGATATCAAAAATAAAAAAAAATAAAAAAATAAAAAATTATTTTGATGATTTTCAATTGAAAAATACTTTTGAAAATACATGGTGCACAACATTACCAAACACAAAAGTACATACTTTCTTTTTGTAGAATATACAAAGTGTCGAGAAATATTCTGGTAATGAATTACAAATTGATTTTATAAAATAAAACTTTATTTGTGGCTAAACAAGAGATTAAAAGGAACAAATTACAATTCCCTGCTGTTTTAGCGTTTTTACATTTCAATTCTCAAACTTTATTTTTTTTACATTTTAGTCATTGAATGCTGATAGAGGAGAAATAATGTTATTGAAAAATATTAAAGAGAAAGAACATTGGTTTATGACATTATTTTAGCTAAAAAAATTATCTTTGTCTCAATGAGTTTGTTTTTTCAAAGAGAGCTTAATATAAGTGTTTTGTCCTATAACAATGCTAAAAAAAAAAACGAGATCCTTAATTTTTTTTTAAATTCACATACTTTGTTTTTTAAAAAAATTACTGTTAACATCTTGTAGTTTGATCCCAATCATGATTACCCATTATTGTTTAAAAAATTATCATTTATATTTATGAACTTTGTATGTTCGCTAACACTTAACATCCTATAAAAAAACTTCAATAAAAGATATATGATTATTTATAGGATTGCTATTTTTTTTATTTAATGACTAAAGAGCCATTGAAGCAAAAACAAAATAATGAAAATGCAATCAAGTGATTGTTGCTATTTTTTTTTTTGAAATAGCCATTAATAAAGCCTTTTTAATTAAAATTTTCATAATTTAAAAATATTTAAATGATCTAATGCCATTCCATAACCATTTCCACCCATTTTTAAAACTTCATATTCTTTTTTTCCCTCACCATTTCTAGCCATAAGCAATAATTTATCATCAACCACTAGAAAATTCGAGGCACGTGAGTAGTGATGTGCGAGAAGAGAAATTAACACATTTGCATAAGATAAATTAAATGCTTTTGGATTCGATTATGGTGATTAAGAGAGATAGGGGGAGTTTAGCTTGAAGAGAAAGAGAGAAGAAGAAGATCGAGAATTTGATATGTCATTTCTAACCATTTTTTATTTAATATATAAGGGTCTTATAGTCAATTTATTAGATTCAAAAACTTCAATTGACCTAGGATGTAAATGAAAAAGGACACCAATGACAACACTATTAGGAAGTGGCAGTTCATGTTACAATGTCAAATTTGATAGCAGTGGAAAAATTAGGAACATTGGCCAATGCGAGTAGTGAGCTGATGCGAGTTTGGACATGGATGATAGGAAATTCAAGGTAGGAAACAAACATAGCTGATTTGGGAGCATAAACTAACATTTATATAGTAGTATAGTAGGTTGTTACAACAGTTAACATCATGGCTTTACGGGGGAAATGAGTGTCCAAGTCATAGAGGCATGGGGGCATGATTAAGATTGCTCCTCGGGATTTTAAGATCATGGGTCAAAACCACACATTAAGTTCATGAGAATATAGAGAGAAAATGCCCCACCACTTTCTTAAAAGTAAGGATGATAGTTTTATGCTTTTAACTTTTCATATGCTTATCTATAAATAGGCTAGAAGACCTTGGTTGTCTAGGATGCAAGTTTTATGCATAAAACACACATATAAATTTGTGTATTTTCTTTATTGTTGAGATTAATAAAAATTAAGAATTTTTTCTGTATATGTTGTGTACTAATTTGTTACCTTTTTACTTATGTGATTTCGCTTACCTACAACTTGTAAGAGTAAAGAAAACCTCTTCAACGTGGGAGAAACTTAGCTATAGAAAAATACAAGTGTAAAGGGTTAGGAAAGACTGAGTATAGTAGGACTAAACTCCTATATAGGAGTTGGAAACTCTTAACGAGAAATTAACTTTATAATAATTGGTATCAAAATGTGGCTTGCGTTTAAGATGAAATAACATACATTTTCATGGCATAAAGTCAAGACAAATGATAGTTCTGTTAAAGCTATTTTAGAAAAAACTCGTAGTGTTTCTTTTAGCAAAATTGGTGTTCAAAGGCTTGCAAAGTTTTGTGGTTTAAATTTTTAATAGGTGACACAATGTGATTTCAAAGGATCAGATTAAAGATGAGTTTTTATTCAGTTATCGTAACTATTAATGGTAAAAAAATTTAGAGACAAATATCATTGATGAGACTACCAAGTTCTCATTTAAACCTATGATGAGGGAGATGAGAAATAAGAATTTTAGTAGGGTTGAATCCTAGTATGATGTTGATGATGGATAGTCAGATAAGAAAGTAGAAGGTAAAGGTTTATAGCGAAATTCAGACTGTTACTCTTTCTATATAAATTACTTTATGAGGGATTGTCCTAAAATGGGAAAACTTGACATTGTTAGTATGGAGGATGGTATTGGGGAAAACTGCATAAATAGATTCCATACGTGTTCATAACGACTAAGTCAGGTACTTGGTCATATAACTAACCTGATCAAAAAGTATTTAGAGTGTATTTTTTTTTAATATTGGTGGATGTAGAATTTGATAATTTATGCATCTTGATGATGGATTGTTTGAGGTGATGAAAGCAAAATTCACTAACCGAGTCAAGAGACTTGATTATATGGCTGGACTATTTGAGAAAGATATTGCTTTGCTAGACTAACTAGGATACAGACAGAATTGATGTCTTCAAAGTGAACCCTAACGATGAATAATATAAGGAAAAAAAATAGAGCCAAAGATTGGGTCACAAAAGATTTGGTAAAAATATATGGCTAGACTATTCAAGAAAGATGTTGCTTGGCTAGAATGCCTAAGATAAAGATAGAATTGATATCTTCAAAAGGAAACTTGGTGATGGATAATACAAGATAAAAAAGACATCGCTAAGGATTGGATCATGTGGGATTTGGTAAAAAAAAAAACGAGTCTTGTGGTGAAGGAGCCAGCTTGGTTAACTGCCTTAGATGGGGTAGAATATAGGCACTTTGTTAATGGACAAATCAGGGTGATGAAAGCAAGACATTTATGCTATAATTATGGCCAACAAAAAAGCCATGCAATGATAGAATTATTGGGAATTCAATATATCTTGACGATGACTGTATAGGATGAAGAATTCATCAATCGATTCATAGAGAATTTGGTTAAGAAACCAAACTGAAACATGGGGGATTTGGTTTGGTGTGTTACCTTAATGGGGAGGTAGAATAAAAGTAGGATATTAAGAATTCAAGACATCTTGACAATAAGAACTGACTGAGGTAAAGTATTTGGCAACCAAGTCATGCAAAGATTTTTTTTAAGGAACTAGACCAAATGTATTTGGTTTGGTGTGTTTCTTTTGTGGGAAGGCAATATGGTTGTAATATGGTATTGGAAACTTGTACACTATGACACGAGATTTGATCATGGTAATAGATTTGATAACTGAGTTAGTAGGTTGAGTTGAGGGGCCACAATCATTGATGTTAATGATTTTGTACATTGCCTTATAGAGGAGGCAGTATAGTGTATCTTAGATATCTTGATGTTGAGTGTTATTCAAGGTGACAAAGATAGAATACTTGGCCTTTTTTAGGCTATTATATTACGAGTTTTTGGTGAACAAATCATGCAAGAAAGGATAAATTAGTATGGGTGTTATTACTTCGATGAAATCTTATGGGGTGATGAAGTGTCTTGGCTATAATAATAATGTGTGAAGGACTAGGTAAAATAGGTTATTCAAGGACTATGTGTATACTTAGGCAGGACTAGGACCTGTTGAAAGAACTTTGACACAATATTATGTTGAACATTGAATTGAGTTGTCTCATTTTATTTATAGGTTGATTATGGAACAGATTGGAGAGTTGAGTGGGTTTTATAGGAATTCATATGATTTTTCAAAGCGGTTTTATATGCTGTTATTTATGAGGAAAATTATAGAAACTTTGGATGCTTAAGGAAGTGTCTACACTTCATGAAAATAAACTTGCAGGTCGACGAATTGGCATGTAGGATTACTATGGAATGAGAAGAGCTTGTGTATGGCTTATAGGAGTTGCATACGACTCTGAAAGGGCTTAATAGTACGTGACAATATGTTATAGCTTTGTGTTTAACCAGACAAGATCAACAAGATTGATTTCAATGCTTTAGGTTGGGACTCAAAGTATGTTTTGATTTTATGAAAGACAAGCAAGATTCTATTAAAGATTTTAATCATAACTTGGTTCGAAAACAAGTTGGCGATAAAATTGTCAATGTTTTTGTCATTATAGATAGTTTTTTGGATGTGAATAGGGGTAGAACCGAGAGGCTTTATGTGTGAGACATATATTAAAGTATGTTTTGACTTTATGGAAAATTAACAAGCATGACTTTGTTAAAGACTTTAGTCACAACTTGGTTCTAAAACAAGTTGGCGATAGGATTGTCAATGTCCTTGTTATCGTAGATAGTGTTTTAGATGTTAATGAAAAAAAGCTAGATGTAATGGCCTATTTAGGCCTAACTATCCACTTTTTTATTTTTTTAATCTAAATTTAGATTAATTACAAATATATTTTTGAGATGCCCAACCCGATGCTTCAATTTTAATTGAAATTCATTAGAATAAATTGATTAAGAATATTTTTGGGATATTATTTAATAAAATATCATTTGATTTCTAGTTGGTTTTCAATAAGATTATATTTTTTTTTCAATTTTCATGTTTTTATATTTTTTCCCTTCATTTAAAAAAAATGATCATGTTAATAAGATAAAGAGGTTTAAATTGAGAGATAGCTTTTTATCATTTTTTGAGCTGTCTAAATTATTTTTTGAAGTATATATATGTTATGATTTATTTTTATTTTTATTAAAAGTATTACATATGATTTTTTTATTTTTCTAGAATAAAAAATATTAATAAGAAGCATGGATTATATAAATCCTAGTTTGTTTCTATGGAACCTAAAATATGTAAAAATGAGTCTGTTTTTCAACTTTATAACTTAATTTTTAGTTAACATTGACAAATCTTTTTAATATTTATAGTTGCATCAAATTTTAAGTTTGTAATTAAGATTATTTTTATTGCTAAAAAAAACTTGTTATCAATGCTTTTACACTTTATTTCTTTTATTTCAATTTTTCTTTTTACTCGCAACACAGGCTTAAAATATATGGCTTATTTTTTTTAACCCTCTCTTAACCAAAGTGGACGATATTAAAGCCACTCGCTATCGTTACTCGAGATTTTAACACTTTGAATGTTTGACAATTGCTGACCGTTAGAGTATATATCCGTCGATCAAAAAAGGGTCCATCCACTGTTTCACGGTTGAATGTTAGGCATGTTGGTGACCGGTGGTATTGAAAATATGGTTGCTTTTTGGCCTGGCTTCCACTAAACAACCATGGTTCTGTCGCCTTTATGCCCTTGTTTTCACCCGTCATTAAAGCGGCCGCCATCGCAGAGTGCTATCATGCGTCCAGGACCGCTTAACTTTAATTTATTTAGCGAGTTGACTGCATGGAATGAACAAACAAAATGCTTATTTGCTATTTAAAAAGTTTATTATAAAAAAATAATTTATTTTCTTTCGATCATACTTCATTTTTGACGCGTGATGTTATATGCACAGGGGATACAAAGTATGTTGTGACTGGATTATGTAAAATGAATAGAATGTATTGCTGCGGATTAGATAGACAAATCTAATTCTAAGACATGATGGAATGTGTTTGGATTCATCGTACTTAAAGTGACATTAATTAGCTGGATTTGATTCCACTTGAGATTGTTTTTATGCAAAGAATGTGTTAATTTAATGTGAATGAATTGTATTGAGAATTATTTTCTAATAACATTATGGAAATTATGAGTTAAATATGACGTTGAATTGTCATGACATTGTTGAAAATCCGTGTCAAATAAGTTGTAAGATGTGAGATTAAAATGCTAGAGGTGGAAGAGGGGAAATATTAAAACTAGGTAAATCAAAATAATATTTTGAAATATAATGAGAATGACTAGATGCCGCATGGTTGGAATAAATTAGTTATTGACTTGGATGTCAAATATTAGGAGGGATATTCGAAGTAGAACTCGTGATTGGGGAGCTCATGCAATAGAAGCATCAGGTAAGTACTTGGTATCTAAACTATTTATTTTCAGTTAAATAACTCGATTATGTCTTTTGTGTTTAGAAATTTTATAGCTATGCAATGAGATAAAGAAAGAAATGAAAAGTGAGGATAGAAGTTGATTTAAAAGTCCGTTAAAATATTTTGAGTAGCCATTTACTTGTGTGGAGACTAATAATATCAGTGTAATTGATATTGATATCAATTTGATTATTCATTCATATAATTGAGATTAATAATATTATTTGAACTGGTATCGGTATTGATTAGCTATCCATGCATGTGGAGACCAATAATATCAAATATCAGTATTGATTTGATTAAGTTATCCATGTAATGAAGACTAATAAGATCAATTGTAATGGTATAATTATTGCATATATATGGAGGCTCATGATATCAACATTGTTTTTATTGAATACCAAGGAAAGAATTTGGAATTAATTTTGAGAAATCAAGAGAGAGGAAAGTTGCTTCTTGTGATAGGACTAAAAAATAAGGATGATAAATATTATGATTTTGAGATTAAATGTCACCCTTCCGGGTAAGAACTGTATATGAAATCACTTTAAAATGGGAAAAGTAATAGATTATGATGCATAAATTAATGATGAGGGTTAATAAATGCACAAAAGAAAATTAGCCATAATGATAAAGATGAAAAAATATTTTAAAGCTCGAGTTATAAATACCAAAACAAGTTAAAAAATATGAAAAATATAGAATAAAAACTACATATACCAAAACAAATTAAGAATTACATGGTTAATAAGTAATATACTTAGGACCGAGTATGAATTTTATGAAAGAATATGCTAAAATTAATGTTATTATTTGTAAGTAAATTTAGATTGAGATGAGATTTAAGGTAGAGTTTCTTTGGAGAGGGGAAATCTATCAAAATTTTGTAAAAAATAAATAATTTATCACTTTAATAAAAAGGAAATAAGATGAACTTTAATAAAAAGGAAATAAGATGAACATTGATATAAGATACTTTACTAAATAATTAATTTTATATATGTACATTGGTGTTGTTGTGATAGATTATCAGATAGATTTATGTAGTTATATTAGGTAAAGTTTGCTATTATTTTGTTATTAATTGAAGTACAAGTTTAGTTTGCTCTTTCATAGTGGTATTTAGAAAAACAATAAATTGTTAGTTAACTTGTTTTTCATGTTTCATGCATGATAGATTATTTAAAGGTTTTTATGGAAATATTATTACATGTAATTAATTTATGCTTTATTTGGTGATGCTGATAATGGATGATTTTGGATTAAAAGTATGCTTGAAGACTGAGTGATGATGAAAATCTGTATTGATTATTATTGTTATACAGGTAGAAAACATGAATAAAGTTTTCATGTAAAGAAAATTACACTAAAATTTGATTGAAAAAAAAATAAACTAGGTTAAATATTATATCAATATATAAAAAGGATTATAAATTCTATAAATGTCGATGTACAGAGTCGTGTGAAAAAATATCTAAATTTTTACATAAATAATTAATTAAAAGTGAAAATAATGCATTTCAAACTTTGGGTTATTATACCAAGTTTTGTGGGGAAACCACTATAGTATAGCATTTTTCATTATCCATCCTCTCATAAATCATTATGGATTGTAATAGTATTTAAAAACAAAATTAGTTTGGCACCTAAACATTTATTTTTGCACAATTAAGCATTTTTTTAGCTCAAATTAGCATCTAGTTGTTATTTTTAGGAAAGGGTTGGATTCGAAGATAGATGAACAAAGTGAAATAGAATGACTAAAATAAATAGCAACTCTGAATTTCATTTGAAAAGTTTATTTTAGTCCTTCATTATTAGATAGTTGTCCTTTTAGTTGCTCCAAATTCAATTTTAGGATCAACCCTCATTTTCATTCCCTTTTTTATGATAAGAGTGAGCGAGACTCGCTAAATTCCAGTGTAGAGAAAGAAAATAGATGTTCTGTACTATTTCAACCATAAAATGGTTAATATTAATATCAATGAGTTTCATTTGATTAGGAAAAGCTTACCTAGTTTTTTTTTTCTTACTTTTAACTCGTGTGATAAGGCAATTTTAACTACTAGAAAAATTTCAAGTTCACGTAAATTTCAGGTACTTTGGGCTATTTTTAGGTTTTTTAAGCTATAAATAGATTTATCAAGATTTTTAAAGTGTTTTGTAGGTGTTTTGGATAAAAATTGGTTGAAAATTGAATTTTTAATTGGAAAAAACTAAACCCTTAATTTTTTTAGAGACCTTCAGTAGCTAGATTATGTAGAAAGAAGATAATATATCGTTTTTTGTCTCTTTTTTTTATTTTAAAAAAAACAAGCTCGGGTGCATGAGTTGGGCTATTGTTTTAATGCCTAAGTCCACATGGCTAGGCACTTATTTTGTTTTTTCTTTTGTATTTTTCTATTTTATTCTTGGTTTAAATAAAATTGATAAAACAAATCATTGAAATTAGTTAAGTCCATTAGCAAGTCGTGAGTTTGACTAGGTAATCCACAATATCCAGACTATTTTTTTTGTTCAATGCCTTTTTTCTACCTCAATCTAAAAAGTATAAATACAATTTCATCTTTTATTATGGATGATATATTTTGTTATATAATGTAAACTTAGAATAATATGATTTCACCATTTGTTGTTAATTATCTAACTTTATAATCTTTGCCCACACACGCCTATCATAGGCTTTTTTTAAAAAAAAAATTTTTATTAGAAAGAAATTATCATGTGTTTTATTTTTATATAATTAAGATATGAAAAATATGCTTCAAAAATAATATTTTAAAAAATATAATTGTTAAACATAATTATTTTGCAAGATCAAAATCTTAATCTTAGTTATTTTTTAATTAAATATCAATTTAAGTAATTAATACATGTATAAAAATTTTAATTTATAATTAAGGATTCTTTTATTCTAAAATACATCTAAAGCGCTTGCATATTTATTCCTTATTGGAAAAATAGATAACCACCTTGCGGACGAATGTAGGAACAAAATTAGTATTTTTGTAGAGTAGGCATGTAGCACCGCGTTCAAGCTTTATACTTACAATCGAAACCATAGAAATACTTGTATATAAGTCAATTAAGGTGAATAGTTAAAATCTAAAAAATCATCAAATAATATCAAGATTTATCAACTGTTAAATTAGATCCGTAGTTTTTCATATGGAATACTTTGCTATTATCTTTTAGTATTTTACACAGAAAGTATTCATAAAAATTTTGTTATTCATTTTAACAATTAGTACTCATATTGAAAAAGAATACTATATACATATATATTCTAATTAAAATATAACCAGTTATTTAACACATTCGGGATTATAATCTGAACTGGAAACATTTCTTCCTGCTTTAAAACATAATTAAGCCACCAGAACATAACTTTTTACACAAAAAAGGAAAAATAATCCCACAACGGAGCGCGAGGGTACCACTAGCTATATGCTGTATGCTCTTTGATTCCCTTGTCCAATTGGATTTTTTTAATTGTGTGTTGCCTTAGAAAATTACTTTCAAACAATAATTGATAGGTTTTATAAATTCATTAATTGTCACCTCACGCACAACGGATAAGAATCCTCGTTCCCTTGCCTTATCCTTGCAGACAATCAGTCAATTACTCTATTAATTGATGCGATTGTCGACTCACGCACAGCGGATAAGAATCCTCATTCCCTTGCCTTATCCCTGCAGATAATCAGTCAATTACTCAATTCATTGATGCAAGTGGCTGCATGTTTATCTGAATTATATACAAGGTGTGAATCCTTGTGTTGTTCCTCGTCGTGTAAAAACAATCAGTGTATTTTTTTTTAATTAACGTGGATATCGGGCCAGCTTTCGCGCACCACGACTAATCCCACGGGCCATGAAGTTAATGACCATGTAAGCCTCCAGTGGTCATCATATAAGCAACCAAGGACTCGAACTTGAGACCACAGAGAGAGCAAACTCCTTAATCCCAAGTCCTTACCACTTGACTACCACCTAGATAATTAAATCAGTGTATTATTGTTCTAACTACATGCATGATGGGCTTAACAAACAGGACATGCAGCTCTCCCTAGACTTGCAGAAACACTTTTAAGATCAGTATGACAGAAGAAAATGAGGGCCTATGATCAGGTTCTTTGCTTGTGCAACGTCAAATTAACTTCTGATGAAGACGGACAAGTTTGATGAACAGTGGGGTTTGAATTTTTTATTTATTTATTTTACCTTCCTTTTTTCAGGATTTTCAACACATTTTCGGATTTTATATCGTGTTTCGTTTTCATTTATGATTCTACTTTTCTACCCTGTAAGATATATTTATGATCTATTTAAGAAATTATAGACACAATGAGAGGCTGAATATATTAGAGATAACTATTCAATAATAAATTAGAATTATGGTTCTGGCATGAAAACTCCTTTTAACAACAATTCTATCTTTATTTTTTGTTGTTGTTTTCTTGTGTTTTGTTTTTCATTCTACGTCAACTTGCAAGCAATAACCATACACCGTCCAAATGAATACTATCAAAATATCAATTTTATATATAAACTAGTTATTAAAATATTATTTAACTTTTTAATATTAAAATTAATAAAAATATTCATAACAACATAAAAATTTAAATATTTTTCTAAATCAATAAATGAAATAATTCAATATCAACCAATTACTTTATCAAGTTAAAAAATATAATCTCTTGCAGTTACTTCATCATTAACATCATCCTGGAAAACTTGAAGATGACCTCTAAATTTAGTTTTAACTACAAATAATCAATCAACTTTAAAACAATTTTTTCTAAGAGAAAGAGTATACGTGTAATAAACTTTACAAAAATAAAAACATTGTTGACATTTTAAAGTTTAACATTTGTATTAATTTTAACAAAACTATAATGGAAATCTACTTTGATTCATCTATCAATGGTACCATACCAATATCATTTGAATAAAAAGATTGTGTTCTTCTTGCTATGATATTGTAATTCAAGGATCTCATCTAACTTTTCATAATAGTTAACTTCAAACTCAATATAAATTCATCATTTAATATAAACCTCAATATTATATATTTTCTACCATGATTACACTCTTCAATGTGAAAAATAACACTTCACTTTTCTTTAAAGACCATGCATAGTAAATTTTAAGTAACACTAACATTCTCTTCCAATTAATAAACTTGGTACAAGATTATAATATTTAAAAGTTAATAAGAAATGTGTAATGAAATTAAGTATTCTGAGAAATAATAATAATTAAGCAGTTTTTACATGTGTTTTAAACCACATGAAAAATTATTAAGCTTAGAATAAAAAAAAAGAGAGATTTAGTTAGTTGTGAATTTTAGGATAGTAAAAATTAACAATATTGCTTATGAAGACCTATTCAATCTATCAGTTTATAATAGCAAAACAAAAAAATTATTTGCAAATAATGATATGCTAATTATTATATTTATAACATAAAAGGTTTTAGTTTGTGCATTTCTAGATTCAATTTCTATCAAATACCTTTTCCTTACAATATTTTTTGGTACAAGTAATCTAAAATGAGAAAATAATAACAAGTTTCAATTTAAAAGCATTTCCCCACCTTCATCATACTTTGAAATGCGATTGATTTCTATTTTTAAGTGAGACTCGAAATTGTACGAGAAAAATATTAAAATCTCTTTAACAATATAAACTCTATATATTGAAGCATTAACATGGACTTTGTTTTTTAGTTTTCTCTTAAGTTTTGACAAGTATCTACATAAAATTAAATTGATGTTTTGAATTTTTTTAAAAAAAAAACAAGAAGACAAGTGGATAGAGGATGTTAAAAAAAATAAAAATAAAAATAAAAAATTAAGTAAAATACAATTATAAATCTAAACCCACCACAATCTAATCTACAAGCATATTTTCTATCACTACATAATTTCAAATAATATGACAAATTTAAATTTTATAAAATATCAAAAAAATAAAATTTATAAACCCAAATTGATAACTTCTAAATCTAAATTGTTATTGTTAAAGAAGTTTCTTCAAAACAACTTAATCTTGATCAAAATTTAATTTTTTGGGTTCATCCCATATCAGTAACATCATAAAATTTATTAATTTTTTTAATGTGGATGATCAATATGAAAGGTATATTTTTTAAGATTGCTTTTAAAAAATTAATCTTAGTTGATTTATAAATTACTTTTATTGATTAAAAAAAAGAAGAAGAAAAAGAAGCATTATAACGTGCCAAAAGGAAAGAATTTTAAATCAAAGAGGGCCTACAATTGCATCAGGCCTATTTTTCTAGTTGAGCTCTTTAAAGTTGAAGTATGGTCTAGATAGACACATGATTATAAGAAGGTGTTTTAGGAGTTATAGTTTTGAAACCGAATTGGCCCGGTAAATCCTAGCATGGGACTGGTCCATGTCTATGCAGAAACCTGCCTGGAAGTTGATCTAATAAAATCCGTTCGACCTGGGATTCGACTTATCCGGATAAACCCAGCTAAGATCTGATCTTTATATATATATATATATATATGCATAAAGGTCAAACGACGAAGATGAATGATGCATTGATGCAGAATTACTATAATTGCAAAAAGAGAAAACCTAATTAAAGAAAAGCAATTTCAATTGCGAAGTGCAGAGGAGTAAATGACTCTTGATCCCTTCAATGAGATTATTATTCTCTTGTTTTTCTTCACGAATCCTTTTCTTTCACTCTTTCTTTTCCTTATTCTTTGTCTTTTTTTGATCTTACAGTTCTTAATTGGACATCGATTCACAGTTCTTGATCTCTACAATGTTTCATTTGCAGTTCACGCCCATAAGTATGTTTCTTTGTTCTTCTCTTGATCTCTACCTCGTTTTTCTTGATTCAACAAGCACGCTCTCTTTTCTTCATAAGCTGCATATTAGTTAAGCTGTATCGTTTATTGAAGCAATGAAGACATGTAGAAAATGGATTAGGAAATAGTGAAGAAACTGACAAACAACTAAGAGAACGTGCTTGTTGTGAGAAATTAAAAACTCCTCGGTATTGCTTTATTGATTTTTCTTAGTTGTCTTTAAATTTGTTTTATGATATTTCTTTGTTCCTGCATTTCTTTAAATATGTTTATAGTTCTTCCTTGCTGTGTCCTTAATTGTGTAGTTGCCCAAGATTGGCTTCTAAATTCAATGCCTGTGGAAATATATCTACTACAGAATGTCTTTTTGTTATATGATTGGAATAAATTACTTTATAGCAGTAATGAGATTTTAATTGCTGTGATATTGATACGATTACTTAACTAGGGATATTGACCTGATACCAGAAAAGATGTGCTTAATCGTTACTCTTGCAAAATATTGTTTTAAACCATGAGGTAATCATTTACCTTTTACATTTAAATTTGTTGAGTGGAATCTTAGAATTGCAAACATCACAATTGGCTTCCTTAAAAATGGTCAAGGAGGCATGGATGAATGTAAAGAAGCTTTTGCCTCTCCACTAACAGATGGGAGAGTGTTTTTCAATGCCGATCTAAATTGGTCACTTGGTGCAGCCCTAGAAGCCTATAACTTTCCGACGATTGGATTGCATGAATTAGGGCATGCTTTGGGGCTTGCTCATTCCTCAGTTAAGGGTGCTGTCATGTAGCCATATACTGGCATGAATGAAACCAGGGTTCTGCAAGATGACGATGTTCATGGAATTGAAGCTTTGTATGGTGTCAAGTGATCGATGAGGAGCACTGAGCTAGGCATGTCTTATAACTATAAATGCATCGGCATTAGTATGGTGTTTTATCCTGGTGTTATTCTTTTTTAGTTAATCCGAATTAACTCGTGTCATCTCATTTGACTTGTGATTTGATCACTAGGCCAAGTTGATAACCAGACCGAGTTTCAAAATTATGCTAATTGATTTGAAAAAATAACAAGTTCACGTGCATGCTTGTTTGTGTTCAATAACAAATATAAAGACAAGAATATCCAATGTTTTTGAATATCATCATCTTTCTTGAGGTCACCTGTTCAGTATAGGCCTGGCAAATTCTTCTCTTGAAAGAAAAGCACAATTTTATTTTTTTTGACGGAAATCCTTCAATAAAACATGCACCATCGTTAAAGAAATAGGATGTTGCGAGGAATTTAATGACATGGTAAAAGATAATTCTTCATTACTAGAGTGCTTCGTACATGTCATCAAAGCGTGGCAGAACCGTTCCACGCGTAATTGCGTGCATAGCACACGTGTAATAGTTTCAAAAGTTTTATAATTTTTAATTAATGAGAAATATCAATTTACCCCTTTATTATTCTGATAATAATGTAAAAGCCAACGTGAAAGCTTAAAAAAGCCCCCATAACAAGCCTGAATTAAATTCCATTCCAATAGTAAGATAGTAATTTTTCTATTATAAAAAAATATAAAATAAAAAAAATTCCCTAGCAACCATTTATTTGTTTTTTTTTTCTTTTAAGAGTAGTGAATATATGTTACTATTCTAAAAACATATGAAAATACTTTTATACCCCTATTGAAAGCAAAAATGACAAAGGAATTACATAGAAAAAAACGTTTTACCCCCTAGCTTAATCTTTCATACTATTTTGATGAAGGTAAAAATAATCAATTTACTATGTATATTGTTAATTAGGGAATGGGTTAGCATATGGTTTGGTATGATACTTATTGGCAATTTGGCACCCTCTCGGTCCTTTAATTTATAAAATAATTAATAGCATCATTTCCATGAATTCCTGTGTGTTTATTGGTTGGTGAAAAGCAAAACTCAATCTAACAAAGGTTAGTTAGCATGGAGTTGCTTTGATTTAGCAATGATCTTTTCTTACTTTAGAAACAAAGATACTTTTGCCACCTTTTCTCGGTTATTATATTATTAAGCAAAAGTGAGGACTATTTAGAATTTTGTGCCTTGATTTATCTTAAAAATAAATTAGTGTTGTTGTACGTCGCGGTGAATATTTTATTTCATCTTAAAATATTTATATTTAAAAAATATAAAAAGATAAGATAATCTTGTTTTTTATTAATAAAAAATAGAGTGAGAGTCATTATCTAAGGTCATTAGTAATCCTAAATAATTTTAAAGATCAGATACAGGAATTGATTACATAAAAAGAAGATATTAGCTCTCTAAATACATCTTATCTAGGGTAAGCTATATTATTTGGATTGCCTGATAAAAAGTTAAGATGTTATATTTTTAATTATTGGTCTATCTAAAGTTTAAGAAAAGTTCTCTTTAGTAAGAAAGTCCTTATTTTATCAGGTAAAAACCTAACTGTTCTAATGTCAATAAAAAAAGGAACTTCTTTTTTAATATCAAGAATATATTTTCATATAAACTCATAATCCAGATACTAAAAGAAATGAAACAAAATATTTTTTAGGTATTTTTGAAATATTAACATAGTTCTCATGGCTTTAATAAATTGGTTATTAAAACCAAAATACATGCTAAAATATATATTTTTTTAGTCTAATTCCTAATTAATTCAATGTTGAATGATAAAATTGATGGGAAACAAATCAACAAAAAAAGGATATAAAAAATTTAATTTAACCTATGCTAACTTTTTAAACTTACTACTTGAATTATAAGACCAGAAAAACTTTATAAAAATCAAATAAAAAAAATTAAGAAACTCCTTTTTCAATAGGTGCAATATTAAAAGTTAAAAAAAAAATTCATGAGATCGGGATAACTCTAAGAAAAGAAAATCAAAGAGAATTATGAAGTTTAATTTTTAGATATCATACTATTGAAATATAAAATTGAAAAACAAATCTAAATAAACAAATAAATTATTGAAAGGTGAAATTGAAATAAATATTCCATTAACAATAATAAAAAAATTAAGTTAACTTGGATAAACCTGCCAAATCTGCAATCAAGTCATGAGATTGACATAACATAATGGAAAGAGAAAAACTCAAGTTAGAAAAGAATTCAAAAAACAGATTTAACACAAGTAAACTAGCTAAACTTGTGATTTGATTTGTGAGATTGATTTAAATTCATAAAAAGTAAATAGAATAAAATTACAAAACCTAATTTCCAATCAACCCAATATTTAATGATGAAATTAAAAAAATTAGAAAAGGTAGCAAAAAGAAAAAGACAACTCGAGTTAAATTGTGTTAACCTATTAAATATTCGAGATCTAGATCATAAGATCATTATAAATTTATAGAAAAAAATTATAAAATTTTATTTTTAACAAATCTAACATTAAAAGTTGAAATAGAAAAAAAAACTAAACATATATGACTGGTATATAATTTAATAGAAAGAAAATTTAAAAAGAAATTATAAATCATGATTCCCAAAATAACTTAATAATTAAGAATAAAAATGAGAAAAAATTAAATAAATAAATAAAAATTAGATTGTTAAAAAATTAATTTTAAAAATAAAATATTAATTTAGCCACAACCTTGTTAATTGATTATCTGTGCTAACTCAGTTTTTTTTTTTTCCTTCAGATATTCAGTAATTGTGATAAGTGAACGCAAGTAAAGGAAGCGATCAAGAGACTAATTAGGAGGGATTGAACTAATATTTTAAGAATTTTTGTAAATGATTTTTTTTTAAATAACTTTACCTGGTTGGTTCAATGCTGAGGGAGTTTGTTCTTTTTCTGGGTTTGAATTTTTTTATACACCTTGCTAATTCAAGGACTGTATCCTTCAAATTATCTGAAGAGAAACTTTACTTGTAATTGACACGCAAGCTTGTTCAAGGATATTCTTTATCATTGAATAAATAAATAAATAAATAAATAACAGACATAACATATAATAAGTAAACTTCCCATTAGAAGCCCATTGACACGCAAGCCCATGACTGATAGGACTCGTGGCTTGGCAACTAAGTTTCAATTGTTTTTTAGTTATTATCGTGGATTGATGAGGTATCACTGGAGGAGCCCATTAGAAGCCCATGACCAGTACCATCGAAGAAGTCGAGTTTGAAAAACTTGAATGCATGGCATTACCCATCAACTAAATACCTGACTAAACATTTTAACTAGGTAATTTGTTGACCTAAGATCATGTACAGGTCGAGTTTTATGTTAAATTAAGTAAAAATTTATCGGTTTAAACTTGATTGATCAAATAATTTAACCCATGATATGATAAAAATTTAGATAACACTCGGTTTGATTTAATATTTTTTTAAAAGATATTGTTTTAATTAAAAAAAAATCTTGAAAGAAAAATCAGTTTTATGTTGCTGTTATAAAATAAAGACTAGCTCAAGGAGTCGATCCTAGAATTTATTTAATTTTAAAAAAAATTAAGTGACCCAGTAAAAATATCAGATTGATTTGGTGAAACTTGATCGATTAATTTATTGATTTTTAATTTTTAATTTTACAAAACATCTTAGTTTTAACTTATTTATTTTTAAAAAAGAAAATTAAAGTGACGGATCCTCCAACCTTAAGACCTCAGTCTTGCTTAGATTGGTTTTGTAATTATGATTAACAGTAATTGTTCCTTTGTCTATATAAATGGGGAATAAATCTTTTCTTTTTTCACCAAAATTTCATTTAATTAATTAATGTTTGGTGTAATGAGATGAAGTCTTTTCCCGTAATTTCTTAATTAGACAATATTTAGCACTGGGATTGCTTAATTGATGCATTCACCGCATTTTATATTTTCTTTTAATTTATAATCCTAATAACTAATAATTAAAAACAAATTCACTTGCAATTTAAGTTTTGGAGAAATACATAACAATCATGCTACACGAGACGCTTCCGTACGAAGAAAAGCATGTAATCTGTCATATATATTTACATATTTAACAGGATATTCTTGTCCTTTTATACTGATAAAAGGATAACCCTATCTATACTCAACTAAAATCCATGCATGTGCAACCATCTATCTATACTCAACTAAAATCCATGCATGTGTAACCATCTAGATGGTTGCCAAGTGACAAGGACTTGGGATCAAGAGATTTGCTCCTTTTGTGGTCTCAGGTTCGAGTCCTTGGTTGCTCATATGATGGCCACTGGAGGCTTACATGGTCGTTAACTTCAGGGCCCGTGGGATTAGTCGTGGTGCGGGAAAGCTGGCCTGGACACCCACGTTAATCTAAAAAAAAAAATCCATGCATGTGTTTTCACACATTCTGCGATCCCAATTATTGTTAGACCAAAATATCCTTCTTGGTCTAGTGTAATATATATAATTTCATTCAAAACTAATATATATTATGTGATTTTTTTAATTTTATAATGATTACGTGAATATTTAATTTCATGAAAATGTTAAGGAGATGTTTGGTCATCTCGTGAGGATGATAAAATCATTTTAGATATCTTTCCTGAAATACTAATGTGAAAAGAAGAAAAGAAAGAAAGAAAAATTATAACCAATTAAAAAAAAAGAAAAAAAATAAATCCATCAATAAACAAATAGAACAATCGAGAGAAAATAAATAAAATAATAATAATAAAACAACCGCAACCGCCTCGCTCATTATAACTGTATATAAGCAAAAACACAGCACAAAAACCTAGTACCCCAGACGCCTCTCGCTATATCTCCCAAGAAGCCAAATTCGCTTTCTTTTTCTCTACGAACAAGCGTCGATATCGTAAGCAGCTAGGGTTTGCTCGATTCTTAGTTCTATTTAAATTCTGTTCTTTTTATTTATTTATTTTGATTATTTATTGTCTATTGTTTGTTTTTGTTACTGGATTTGATCGGTTGTTTTTCTCTGTTTTAATCCGCTATCAAGCAGTTTATTTTTATGTCAGATCTAATAGAATCGAAGTTAGATTAATAAAAATAATATCGATAATTATTTGAGATTTTTGCTAATTCCTTTTTTTAAGTTGGTTATTAATGTTATGTTTTGATTAAGCATCTATTTTTGCTCGTTATTATTAATAAAAAAGCCGATTATTAATTTGAAAATTTTCCTAATTTTTTGTTATTAATGTTGAAAAAAAAAACAAGGGCAATTGTTTATTGTGTAGATTAAGTGAATCTCTGGTGATGTTAGATGATGGGTGAGCTGCAACCGTTTAAGGATTTTTGTTTCTTAAGCTCTAGATGCGCATGCGCTCTATTTGTTGGTTTTGAAATAGTGATGGCTTTGATGTTAGGGAATCGTTTTTTCATGTGTGTGTCATGATAATGTTGAAAGGGGAGCAAGATCAATTTGATTGGAACTAAGATGAGGGTTTGGACTACAGTTCGAAGACTTTTATTGCGGTGATGTCTGATGCTAGATTTAGGCTTCTTTTTTTTTGTGTGTGTGTGTGTGTGGCCTTTTCTGCTCAGTGTTATTTCAGCACAAGATGGTATAGTGGACACCAACTATTTTGGTGTTGAGGCTTGGTAGTTGATGTAATTTATATTTTTCTTTTGTTATTGGCGTTGTTAATTCTGTTTGCCCGTGTTTATCTTGGCTATAATTCTGTTCTTGTTGTTGTTCTTTTCAGGAACCTGCAGGTGGTGGTGGTGCTGTCTGCAGATTTTCAGGGTGAAGTGTGTCAAAGTTGAGGTTTCTTTTATGTCCATACAGGCCATTTCGTTTTTGGGAGAGATTGGATTGCTTGGAGAGTATACTCCTTCATTAAGGAAAAAGGGCAGACCCTTGTCTGATAACGTTGGCTGCATGCATCTCGGACCATTTAAAGGATACCCTGAGTTTAGTGGTTGCAGTTGGGTGCAACCTTATCTGATTGCTGAAAAACAGCCTTCTCTTTTTGTAGAATCTTCAGAAGACATCATAGCTGCTACCCTCTCTTTGCATTCTAGCATTGGCTTTCAGTGACATCTTCTGAGTTTGCTTTGTGAGTCTGTTTTACAGTGATCAAGATGGCTTTGCAGAATATTGGGGCTTCAAACAGTGATGATGCCTTCTATAGGTATAAGATGCCCAAGATGGTTACCAAAGTCGAGGGCCGAGGAAATGGCATCAAAACAAATATTGTCAACATGGTTGACATTGCAAAGGCTCTGGCAAGGCCAGCTTCTTACACCACAAAGTATTTTGGTTGTGAGCTTGGTGCCCAATCCAAGTTCGATGAGAAAACTGGGACTTCACTTGTTAATGGCTCTCATGAAACTGCAAAACTTGCTGGGCTTCTTGAGAACTTCATCAAGAAATATGTTCAATGTTATAGCTGTGGAAATCCTGAAACTGAGATAATCATCACCAAAAGCCAGATGCTTCAACTAAAATGTGCGGCCTGTGGTTTTGTATCTGATGTGGATATGAGGGACAAGCTCACCACTTTCATTCTGAAGAACCCTCCTGAATCAAAGAAGGGATCAAAGGACAAGAAGGCATTGAGGAGGGCTGAGAAGGAGCGTCTTAAGGAAGGTGAAGCTGCTGATGAGGAGCTGAAGAAACTGAAGAAGGAAGGTAAGAAGAAGGGATCTTCTTTAAAGGATGGCCCTGCAAAAGCTAGCTCTATGAAGAAGAAAGCAAACAGCTCCGATGAGGAACATATGTCACCAACTCACAGCCAGGTTGATGAGAAGGAAGAGGTTGTTGATGATGATGATGATGATGTCCAGTGGCAAACTGATACGTCTCTTGAGGCAGCTCGCCAGCGCATTCAAGAACAGTTGAGTGCTGCGACGGCTGATATGGTCATGCTTTCAACAGAAGAGACAGAAAAGAAGGCAAGGGCACTTAGCAAAGAAAACGACAGTCCAAAAGTTGCTTCACCAGCCCGGGAGGAAAAACCAAAAGCTGAGAATAGGAGCCCAAGTACCCACGAAACTCTTGTCAACGAGTTGAAGTTAAGCCTAAGGAAAGGAGTTTCAGCAAGCCAGTTAAAGTCCACTCTTAGCGCTCTCACTGGGTCTGCTCAGGAAAAGATGGATGCTCTGTTTGAGGCATTGTTTGAGGGTGTTGCAAAGGGATTTGTGAAGGAGGTTGCCAAGAAGAAGAACTATCTGGCTGCTGCTGTCACGCAGGATGAGGGATCACAGTTGCTTCTGCTTCGAGCAATTGGGGCATTCTGTGGGAAGTCAGGCTCAAGTGCACTGAAGGAAGTGGCTCTTATCCTGAAAACACTCTACGATGCTGATGTCCTGGAGGAAGAATACATTGTGCAGTGGTATCAAGAAGGGCTAATGGGAAGCAACAAGGATTCTCAGATTTGGAAGAATGCTAAGCCCGTCATTGAATGGCTCCAGAATGCTGAATCCGAAACCGAGGAAGAATAATGTGCCTTTCTCTTACTTAATTCCCGAGCCCGAGTCTGTCATGATGTTTGCGGTGTGAATAAATGATGTCTCTTTCCTTTAGTGTCTTTGGTTTGAGTTTACCTGAACCCTAGGAGGGTGGGTCATGGAGGGTGACTATTCATGTCCCAGTGTTATGGTCTGCTGCAAGTTTGGTACCTCCATGGGTGTGGTGTGCTTGTCTTGACTTTAATGGTGTTCTTTTGCAATAAGAATGTCTATGAACATGTTCTACATCTTTGTTTGTTTCTCCTCATCGGCAACATCTTTAGACGTGCCTGTTGTTCGTGTTTTGTGTTGCAGCAAGGTTACATACTTAGTCTAAAGCTGTCTGTTTATGTTTTCAGGGTGCAATCACTTCTGATAACCTGACCTTATGGCGATTGTTTCATTATTCAGATTTTATCAACTTAACAGTCTTGTTTTTCACACATAATTTATAATAAAATCGAACTGAAAATGGTTTTTTTTTTTTTTTGGAAAAAGGTATGTGGTACAAACATAATTTATAAGTCTAGAAATTTTAACATTTTATTAAATAAAAATTTTGATTTAGTTTTAAGACAATCTCTCTTTTAAGTTGAGATTTATTTGTAGCCAAACATTCTTCTTAGGTTATGTTAGATATAATTTTTGTAGATTATATGATGTTATTTTGCAACTCTTTAACTCCAAAAAATCATAAGGATGTTTGGATGCAGATAACTCAACTTAAATAACTTAAATAAATAAAACTTTTTATTGCTTTGACCTTAAATTATGAATTTCAATTTATAAAACATGTGCTTTGGAAAAGATAAATGGCTCGTTCCCTATTATGTGGTCATGGTTTTGTTTGTTTTTCGAAATATTTTGAAAAAAAATAATTTTTATTTTTTACTTTTTACTTATAATTAATTATTTTATATGATTTTAATGTGTTAATATTAAAAATGATTTTTTATAATAAAAAAATATTATTTTAAAATAAAAAATGTTTTAAAAATAATGATTAGTATATTCCCAAACATATTTATAAAACCATGCAAGAGATTTATCATTTTTTTAAAGAGGCCGGCAACGACTTTTACTCTGTAGGAAAATTAGAATTGGAGACCGATCCAAGCCTAATTCAAAATAAAAAGAAAAACAATAAAATTATCTCAAAAAACATATTTCAAACATAATTTAAGTCTATTGAAACTTAGCTAAATATAGTTAGAAGACTCTTGTAGAACTTGACGAGTCATTTCGTATGAGCTTCATGCAACTGGATATGCAGAACCATCATATTCTACAAACTCGCCAGGCATCAAAAAATCATGTCAAAAGGACTCATATTATTTTTTAATCAAAATTAAAAAAAAAGTTAAATAAGTTTATAAAAATCATATCATTGTTAACCTTGATACTATTGCTACTGAGATAGCGACGCAAACAAAAACAAAATAAACTGCAACCTGGAAAACTTATTAAGCTTTGTCCTATTGCATTGATCTATAAATATCCTTTCAATCCCAATTATAGATCCACTATTAACTAATCATAACCACATGCATCAAAAACATCTTCATATCCACCAAATTAATGTCTCGGTAGTTTCAGAAGTGATTCAGTGCCCGGACAAGCACCTCTGGAATTGGGTGGCATCCATATAAAGAAAACGAATTTTAACAATTTCAGAAGTGGTTTGTTTAGTTCAGTTTGAAGGATCCGGGCTTGTTCTTCTTCTTAAGTTGTTATTCTAGATTTTCTTTTTCAAAAAGCAGAAATATAAAACAGTTCAAGGCTATCAACACCTCACATTTTCTTTCAGAAACAAGGATCACAATTCTCACATCAAGGAACATGGTATTTGCTAGCATTAACTCTACTTTTTAGATACCAGACACCCTTTTCAACTCTTGTTTCTGGCTTCCGTTTCTGGTAAGCAGCAGTGAAAATAGCTGTTTAATACCAACGTAGGTGTGAATGGTTTTCCTAGCTCTGAATTCTATTCATTTTGATTGGAATGACGAATGCCTGAGGATTTGATGTGAACCAACACAAACACACACACACACACACCCACACAAAAAGCAAAGCAGTTGATTGTCTCTATTCTGATGCTACAAACTTCAACACAGCATCATTGAAATTTAGACACTACATTTTTTACTTGCTCTTCTGTACATTTGCAATCCTTTTATGTTTAAGGTGGCTACAATGATCACTGAATATGAACAATGTGCGAATGAGTCTGAAGTTGCTGCAACTCATTTTCCTCATCTGATTCAGCAAGGGAAAAATGAGGATCCTATTGCGTACAAAAAAATAAGACAATTAGTTTATATCTTTAACAATCACTGATGAAAGACAAACTACACAGCTCACTGGAATGCTATGTTTTGCAAGTTCTGGAATCAAATTCATAATTCATATGGCTCAAGGAACTAAGCTTAGCTATATGTGTGTGATGGCTCGAGGCACTTTGCAACTTTCTGGATAGCATCATTTAGATGGGATTAGTGACTAGATGCAAGCAGCATAGACAGATTTAAGAAAACCAGCCGAGACTAATGAAAAAGCACTCCCTGAAACTCATTGCTAAAGTAACTTCTAGAATTCAATGCTTCCGCCACCTAAACCACTGTCCAGTCAAAGTCAACAAAATGCATTAATCTTCACTAACCTGCTGCCGACCCCGATGTTGAATAGCAGTAAATGCTCTGACCATGACATAAACAGGCAGAAGAATCCCAACTGTTCTCAATATCAGTAACTGCATAAAAAACACAGGTTGAGTTTTTTTTTTTCCTCTGTACCATTGGGCAAACCAAGTTGTCATTTTTTATAAGAAGAGCAAGCAATGGAGCCCAGCCTTACCATAAACAATGTCATCGAGTAATCTCCAGCTCCACTAATTAGGATAGCAAGAGTATGACGTAAAACCAACAGAACCATGAACTGCAAATTAAATGAAAATTAATGTCCTCATAGGATCTTGGAGACCAAACAAACATGAGGTCACAAACACATGCAACAATGATAATGAGTAGGAAAGGTGCTTGGTCTGAATACGTGGCCATGGGGCAAACTTGTTGCTAGGAAAATAAGATATCATTATTTTTGCTAATGCACAACCAGATATTTTAATAAACGAGTCCATGATTGATAAGTTAACGTCTTTCTCTAACTGGACAAGAATTCAGCAACAGGACATAAAACTCAGTTATATTGAATTATATGTGTTGGCTCAGGGAACAAGGGTTTGGCCCTAGAGTTTGAGAAATTATTAGGCATACTAAGTTTACCACATCATCCATGGACTTGGCCAATAAACATAAGTCATGTTTTACAGTCACATGATTTTGTCTCTGTAGCTTTTATAGATTTACTTTGTGACTTTGTCTATGGATGAAGTGGCAGATTAAGCCTACCTAATAATTTCCCTGAGCTATGGATGAAGTGGTAGATTAAGCCTACCTAATAATTTCCCTGTGCTTAGTCAGATATATGAAAGGACTCTCTACATAAAAGCTGAGAGAAGGGCTCAGTGACATCCACCGCCTGGAGCTCTCACACACATAAAAGAACAATATAACTTCTGATGAAACCATTTGCTATAATCGTCACACATATTTAGGGGGGTCAAATTAATAGAAAATGTTATGTTGACAGTAACTGAACCAGAGGATTTGGAAGTAAATTATGAATCTGTTAGATCAAGTTCTACACATGAAGCAACAAATGCATACGTGTATGGGCAAACACGGTCCTAGGGGAGGGCGGAGAAAGAGAGTCATACTATAATAGCAATTATTCGGCAGCACATCACACTCCTAGGAGAGGGTGCTGAATACTCATCAAAGTCAGAGTCCAAAAATTCACGGTCAGTAGTAACCATAGCTATGGATGGAGGATTGTGCAGGTCCCTTCTGGGTATCTCCCAGTTTCCTCTGAACAAGAAAATTCCAAACAGATTAGGACCATTATTGTTAAAGAAAAGCAACCAAAGCCCCAGTAAGAAATGAGGAAACCAAGATTGGAGAACACATCTAGCAAAGTACAAATGTACCTGAAGTTCATTGGAATAGCACCATAACAAAACAAAGGGGGCGGTGCTGTATAACCAGGCTCAAATTGCTTCAATTTTGCAAATATTGAAAAAAATTATTAGAAAGCTTATGTTTTTCACCTTCAAAGTTATTGGAACACAGCATGAAATGCAGAGGTCATGAAAATAATATAACAGTGCACCTGATGGCAGATCTCACAGATAGTGTTACCCTTCTCATTGCACCACCTCTGAACACATTTTCGATGAGCATACTGCAACAAAAGAAAATAAAGAGAAACTTGTAAACCTCGTTTGAAGCATCTGAAACTAGCAACTGAACTTAAAAGAGGGCAGAACAAGGAATTCAGCCAGTATCATTTTCCTCCAACATGTATAAGGAATTCAACTAGTGGCATTTTCCTCCAACATGTACTTGAAATTAATGTGATAAATGATACAACAGTATCACCGAAGTTTGCTCCATGCAAGTATACTCCATTCTCAGGGGCTTGCACCCTCTAATGGCATGGCATCTTACTAATATATAGCTTACTCATGCTAAATTTGTGTTGTGAGACATCTTAAATTGCAACACTACAATGCACTTTACTTGAGCTTTAGCTATTCAACAATCAATTGAGATTGCCCATCTAAATTCAACGACATGTAGCTTACCCACGCTAGATTTTTGTTGCAGGACATCTTAGTTTACAATGTGCTTCAGCTTTAGTTATTCAACAATCAATTGAACATAAGACTTAAACTGAAAGCATCAGAAGCATTATGATAAATCAAGTACTTGAATTTTTGACAACAAGTAGAGATCAAAATGCCTGAGGTAAATGTAGGAATTAAAATTTACAAGGAATCACAAGGTGCATGAATTTGAGGGAGATAATTTCTGCTTTATTTGTTAACCAAAAATGTCCAAATTATTTGCCTAGTAAACATTAAAATTTCAAGGGAGGTAAGGTATTTCCTTGATTTATCAGAATTGTATACAAAAAGTCTATGAGAAATAAGACAATCATTTTGTTCGTTAACAGCATATACCGAGATTTTCAAATAACTGGTTTCACAAATTTAGCTAAAACTGACCTTCAAACTGCCACGGCAAGAACATGGCATCTCCATGTTCATGTCATCCTCCTCCTCATGGCAAATCCTACACTCTACTGATTTTCCTGCTAATGAAGTCAATTCTAAATCCATCCAACGTGGTGAAAATTCTTTTGTATTTTCTTTACTTGCTGAAGGCATGGTTTGCCGCAATCGGTTTTGACTCTCAATAGCAGCTTCAAGGGTGGATTCAGTTAGCAACCGATCCACCAGGAACACAAAATGATCCCCCATCCTTCAAATTGCAAAAAACGAAAGGACTTAAAAAAGTTAAAACACAAAAAGAAAAGAAAAAAGAACATACATTAAATCAAGCCACCCGTGTGGAATTCCCTTTCCCTCACCACAAGTGTAGAACTTAAACACTAACAAAGCCCTGGCAGTTCAAATTGCAACATGCTTGACAATACATTTAACTAAACAAAGTGACCAAAGGTAAAACCTAAAACATTTTTACTAGCTCCTCAACTTTTAAAACATACAGAAACCTGCATTCTCGATACTATTACTCTGCATTTCCCTTGTTTTATGAGCATGAAACCAAAAAAGAACAAAAAAAAGATGTGATATATTTTAAAGAGGTAAACGGATTGAAAATAGAGGCACCTTTATTTACAAATTGGAAAGACATGATAGCTTTGCCTCCAATGAAGAAATCCCAGCAACCAAAACCACAAAAAGATCAACAAAAACAAAAGGATACAAAAATACAATAATGCAGATTAAAATTGAAAACAACATAGAACCAGGTTAAAGAAGAGAGAACCCAGAAGCCAAAAATGACTAAAATGATTAAGAATGGCATGACTCAAATGATAAAAGACACACAGAGAGAGAGAAGCTTCTTTGAGGGGTTAAAAAAGCTATCAACTTCGACAACGAATACAACTTTTGAAAGGCACAAAAAATGACTGACAGCATGTGAAGCTTATAAATGTAACATTAAAGAAAGAGAAAAAAGCTTACAGAAATGGACAGTGGATTTTCTTCAATCACCCTCTACTGGCATGACATCTTACTTTTTCTATCCCTTTCCTTTTGTTTGCGTTTCTTGCAATGAAGCAAGAGATTAGGCGCTATAGAAGTTCCTATTAATAACTACATATGTGCCGCGTTTTATTGCTGGATAAGAATATATATATATATAACTAAAATAAAAAAATTCAAACATAAACTTCTTCAACTAATGATTCAAGTTGAAGTTTAAATAATAAATAAACTAACAAAATAATATATAAAAAAAATATTATGTCAATCCATCTGGAATTAGATTATCAAATAATTTAATCAAAGAAAATTCATAAAAACAAAAAAAATAATTTTTTTAAAAGAAAATAACAGCTTTAAAAAAATCTTAGAAAAACTAAGCTAACCTTCTAAACTTAATCTGATTTTAAAAACTTATAAATTGTTGAATCATGACTCGAGTTCAATTATAAAACTTAATTATTAGCCAAGTTAATTTTAAAAGATAAAATCATTAAAAAAATATCAATAAAAAACTTGCAAAAGAAGGGGAAAAAATGAGAATAAAATTTGAGAGAAAAATAACTAAGGAGGATGAAATTTGAAAAAAAAAATCAAAACAATCCCATATAAAATCAATAGTAATTAAAAGAATGAATATCAAATTTGAAAGATTAAAAAATCATAAAGGATAAATTGAGAAACATTTATAATTTAATAAATTATTTATAAATTAAAAAATAATAGGGATAAAATTGAAAAACATTATCGAGAGTTAACCCAATAAAATAAAATATAAAAAAAATAAGAAAACAAAAAAAACAAAAGGATATTATAAATTAAAAAAAGAGAGGAAAAAACCCAAGCAAATCTAAATGTGCCTTTTAAATGTGGTCTATTTTCTAAAACTTGCAACTTGTGAAATTTTGGACATGAGTTCAATAAAAAAACTTAATTTCTAAAAAATTTAATTTTGAATTATAAAATTATATAAAAAATATTAATTATAAAAACTTGCAAAAGAAAAAAATAGCAAAAAAAAATGATGTTAAAATTTAACAGAAAAACACCTAGGGGGTGAAATTTAAAAATGATCACAAACAAAATAAATTGCAATTAAAAAAAATGAGAACCAATTTGAAAAATTAAAAGTTCTTAAGGGTGAAATTAAAAAATATTTTTAATTTAATAGATTATTTATAAATTAAAAAATGATAAAGGATGAAATTGAAATAAATTGTTGAGAGCTAACTAAATAGAATCAAAACAAAAAACAAATGAGAAAACAACCCCCCCCGAAGAAAAAAAAAAGGATAAAAAAATATAAAAACATCAACTTAAAAAAGAAAAAAAATCTAAGCAAATCCAACAAACCTTTTAAACTGTCTAATCTCTAAAATTCATAACCTATAAAATCTTTAACCTGGATTCAATTAAGCAGCGTACTTATTAAACAATTTAATTAAAAAAACCAAAGGAGAGGATGTAATTTTAATTTTTTTTAAATGATGCAAAATAAAATACACAACACTTAAAAAAAATGACAACAAATTTTATAGATAAAAGAAATCACAAGGAGTAAAATTAATTTTTTTTTTGTAAAAACCAAATAAATTGAGGGAAATATCCTAAATCAAGTCAAATTTTAGAAACTCGCAACCTATAGAAACATAGATTTAGGTTCAATTAAAAAGTTTGTTATGAGCTAATTTAAAAACATTAATTTTTAAAACTTTTCAAAGTAAATAAATTTGCAATCAAAATAATAGGGATTAAATTTGATTAAAAAAAAACAATGGAGTGTGGAATCATAAAATAAAATAATTTATGATTTAAAATAAAAACTTGTCAAGGTTAAAAAATTGACAATCAAAAGAAAATGAACTAAATATAAAGGAAAAAAGGGTGAAATTGTAAAATAAAATCAATTGAAAAAATGATTCCAAGCAAAAAAACAATACAAATCAAAAGAATCAAGGTTCAAATTCAATAAATTATTCAAGATGAAAAAATCATAACAAAAAGGTAAGAGATCAAATTTGAAGAACCAACAAATTAAAAGGTTGTTCTTGTATTTTTGAAGGGCTGATGTGAAAATCTAGGTGGGAAGAAAGAAGAAGAGGGGGAAGAAAAAATAGTCGTCAATGCCAAACTTTCATAAATCTTGGCACACGTGCTACCTCATTTGGTTTGGGGCACCAAGACCTTTGAAATATCACCTTAAAAAACAATGTTTTATAGCTGGACAACTCCCTACGCGCCGCCCAAACAACATGATGGTTGTCCACACCCTATGCGCCACGAGGTTTATATATATAATAAACATAATCTACAACAATGTCTTTAAACATCCATGAAAACAATGTCTTTGAACATCCATGAAAATTATAATAATAACAATATAAAATGACAAAAATAGCCCTTGCGTGAGAGTTCAATTGATTTTGTTTTTAATAGCATCAAAGTAAAAATATTATTTTACAAATTAAAAATAGAAAATCTTCATTGAGTAATAGATATTATATTATTTTATTCTAATGTTAAATTAGTTATTTTACGATATAATAAAATTATCAATCCAACCTCATACAATTTTAAAAAAAAAAACAATTGTGATATAGTGAAAAGATAATCTTACCTCCAAAGCTTAGCACATTGTCAAGGGAAGTTAGTTTGTTAATATAATCAAAACCTATATTATATATACTGTCTCTATATAAGAATAAACCATGGTTATAAACCTGGTCTGGCCTAGTTGGTCAATTTGTGAATTGGCTTGGGTCTGGTTTTACAAAAAATAATGAGAAGTTGATTTGATATAACTCAGTTAAAAACTTGAGTTAATTCACGATAGGTTGATCTAATCAAAATCTAATAACAAGGTAATTTTTTTTTAATTTTTAAAGTTAATTTGAGTTAACTTATTTATCTATAACCCAAACTTTAAGTTAGGTAGATCCTATAAAAGGTTTAAGAATTACCTTATACAAGATTATCAATTTCATTTCATTCTGGTCTAAACAGTCAGTATACCTCATACTATTTTAAAAAACAAAACAAAGTAAAACAAATTTTATATCGACTAGAATCTTAAATATTTTTTTATTTCTTGCTCAAATTCTAGTAGAGATATTCTAGGTTTACCTCTTCCATTTCGTTCTAGATTCTAACATGCCTACTTTCACATTTGACAATACTCTTTATTTTCTAGCCTTCACTATAACCTACTAAGGAATTAGGAATAATAGATGAAAATTTTAAGAAGAAATCTAAAATAACCATTTGTGGTGAAAAAATAAACAATAAATGAGAGGGAAAATATTACAAAAGAAGTTCTAAATTTGATTTTCAAATATTGAGTTGGAGGGTCAATAAGATTGCTCATTCTGCTTTGTTATGCACATTTTCCCCTTTATTTTCTTGGTAAAAAGATAAACTTTTATTGAGATTATGAGTAGGCAATTATAAAACTATATCTTCTCTATTTTAAACAATTAACATTGTAATCTTTAAAAGAATGCTAAGTGTAAATAAAAAACTAAGATATTTACAACTTGATCACCCATATAAATTTTCAATTTAGACCATTGTAACATGAATTTTATATTTAACCACACATTAGAGTTTGTGAATTCATATTAGCTGTTTAGTTTTTAAAGATATAAGCTTTAGCTAATTATTTCATTAGTGATGCAGTTTTGGCTTTATAACCAGTTATATTTATCCAATAAAAAATAGCTAGTATATAAACACTAATCAATTGATTTCTTGTCTAATTGCCTTCAATATTGACATTATGTTTGTGTGTGTGTATTCTAAAATAGAACATCAAAAATATTTAGATATTAAAATTTATTGTTCTAATAAAAAAATAGAATGACAACCTAAAAAATAAGATTTATGGGAACTTAACATATAACAAAAAAGCAAAATAGCTCATGTGAAAAAATATTTAGTGATCTAGCACACTTGATTAAGTTATGCATAACATCTATGACATGAGAGTTGCATTCATTATTTACAACTCAAAAGTTGCAAATGTCAATTGCAATACATAAGTCACAGATGTTATATGTGATTTGACTAAGAGACATTTCATGAGATAATTTATTTGTCTATTAACTTCTTGTCTCAAAAAATCACAATTAACACAATTTAAATACTCAGTTTTTGAGCATCAAAATATAATTTACATAAGTAACATATAACATCTTTGATCATAAGTAATAAAATTAAACCGATGATTAATATAACATAATATTTTATTAAAATTAAACTAATTATGGATCTATTCATAATTTTTATAACATATAATAACATGTAGTTACATTTAATAATCATCCTAGCTCATAGAAGAGCTTGAAACACTCGTGGACAAGTTTAGAGTATCACCCCAAATCATCCACCTTAAAGATGGGTCTATAACATCCATATAGGTATGAGGAAGACTAATATTACCCTAGCTCATGATTGGACATGAGATGCTTGTGAATAAGTCTGGGATGCTTGTGGAAGGACTAACATCCCAACACTTTTATAATAAACAATCTCATTTAATGTCACTTCAAAATACTCATCCCCTAACCTTTTGAAGTCCATTATGATATAAAAACCTTTTGAAGTCCATTATGATATAAAATGAGCTTAGTGTTGGCCATGACACATCTCATTTTATCAATACCTTCATAGGTAGTTATTGTTACTTTTCGAGCCTCCCATACCAAGTAATGAATATATAAAAACACATATTAAAAATTAATTAGAAGTCATCTTGTATAAAAACATTAAAAATATTAAACAAATGTTGTATGTAAAACAATATTACATACAAATTGATTTTGTCTCGAATATTAGGGAACATAATACATTGGATTATGTGGATGTCTTTGGAAATGTGATCAAGTAGGTGTAATAAAATGATTCATAATGGACAGATACTATTTCATGTAGGTATCTATATCAATCATTGGATATCGCTTTTTTAAAAAACACAATCTTTCCTAGGATCCTACAGATCTTGTTAAAATGCACGAATCACCAACTAGTTCCCCTAACGTTTACCTTGACAACTAATATTATGCAACTTGTTATCGATATCAATATAATCCAATATATGCTGAGATAGTACAAATTATTGCATTACTTGATATGAGCAATGCGTCTCAACAATGTCAAAGTAGTGCAACGAGACCTATTCTAATAAAAAAAATCATATTCCTTACAACATATAAATGATGCTAAACGTGGGTGGTGTGGTGACTATTTTAGCTAGAATTGAATTGACCCATGGTGGAGAGAGAGAGATGAGTGATCTTATAGTGTTTTGGGTGTGTTTCATGATGAGATAAGGGGGGAAGAGAGAGAGAGAGGTTGCTAACAACGTGAGAGGGGAAAGGCAAGTGGCTACAAGAAGAGAGAAGGGATGCAGGGAGAATGAAGAAGAAAAGAGCTCTAAATATTAATTTTAAATAAACCCACAAATGCAAATCGCATGTCATATATAAAAATTACAAAATAAGTATTACAAATAATATTTATATCTCATATGTCATAGTGTTGTAGATAGCAATTATGATTAATAAAATTACGTTATATCTCTAAATATTTTTTTTGCTATATTATTTTATCTTTTTTTTGTGCTAAAAACATTAAAAAAAACTCAAAAAATTGGCAAACTGACTATATTTACCTTTAACTTTCTCTATGTATAATAAAAAATAAAAAAGAGAAAAGAGAAAAATAAGTCGGAAGGGTGGGAGAGATTCCACTGAAAAACTCCCACGAAGCCATGGCCTCAAGCATCAAACCATTGATACTAGAAGAACTTAGGTACTTTATCCATTTATCATGATAAAATGGAGGAATGTTTAATTTATCGTTGAGGTTGAGGTGTCATTATATAGGACTATGATGTGGGACCCAAGTTGATGTGAGAGGGTTGAAGTTATGATGAATATAAAATGGGGATTGCGTGTGATATATGGTCTGAGACTTATAAAGCGAAGTCATTAAATTCAGCTATTGTTTTGCTGATTTTTAAAAATTATTTTTTATTTCAAATTAATTATTTTTTGTTTTTTTGGAATAATTTTTAAATAATAATATCAAAAATAAATTTTTTAAAATAAAAAAAATATTATTTTAATATATTTTCAAATTAAAAATATTTTAAAAAATAAATTTTATTACTGTTTCAAACACCCATAAATTAATTGTTTTAGTGTTTTTTTTAATAATTTTGATGTGATGATATTAAAAATTAAAAATTTAAAAATAAATTATTTTAATATATATTTATATAAAAAACTAATTTAAAAATCACCATATATTACAATCTCAAATATTTTTAATAGTGTGGCATAATAACTTTGGTGCTTAAGATTTATAAATATATTTATTTGAGAATTAATCTTATACAATTAATTTATTATTTACAAGTGTATTTTAAAGTATTTTTCTTGATCTAAACTGTAAACTAAAATTTCACTGTCACGTTATATGTTAATATTTTATAATGCAAGAATAGGAGTACTAGAAAAACTTTAACTTCTTTAATTTGAATTGCAAAATAAATAAATAAATAAATAATGGGTTGCGTACAAGGCTATTATTATTATTATTGCAACTATGTTATAATAGTGTCATTGAGCTCCCGCGACCCTATTTAAGAGAGAAATTATAGCATAGCATAGAGTAATACAAATTAATAAAAAATAAATCTTGAAAAATGCTATTTATGTTTAAAATAAATATTTCAAACCATGAACACGTATGTCAAAATTGTCCAATAAACAATTGACAGCTGACATAACATAAGGCATGAACGATATTAATTCTACATTTTTTAACACAGAATCTTGTGGTGATATTATTTTAGGGGCTCTTTGTTTTTATGGTTCAAATTATGTTTTATAATTTTTATTTTTTTAAAAATTATTTTTTTAATATTTTTGAATCATTTTAATGTGTTTATATTAAAAACATTTTAAATAAAATATTTTTTTATATATTTTTAAACAAAAAACAACGATTGCTATATTTTCAAATGTTACATTAAAAAATTCTACAAGCTTTTCACTTGAATTCCTTTTATTTAGTTTTTGTAAATGATTCAATATCCTATTCTATTAAGATTTTTTTTTATTTGAATATTGATATTTTCCTAATTAATAATTTTCTTAAGTAGAAACTAACTTCTAGATCGATTATTTTTTCCTGCTTTTATCACAAGTAAGTTTAGGTCTTGGAATAGTATTTAATGCAGCATAAGTTCAATACAAACTTTCTCAATAAAAATACTTTAAAAGTCTTGGAATAGTATTTAATGGAGTATAATTTCGATACAAACTTTCTCAATAAAAATACTTCAAAATACACTTTTATAACTCATTGTATTTTCTTTGAGGTGATACATAATTTCAATACAAACTTTTTTAGGATTTTATATTTTTTATCTATTGTTTTGCAATTTATTTTCAGTAAGTTTATTTTCAACTCAATGCTTTATCTTTATGTTTACTTTATCACTTTTTTTACATGTTTTTTTGTGTAGTTTTATGTTTTGGTTTTCCTACAATTTACTTATTGGCAACTTAACTTTCTCAAAATAAATTTATTGTTTAATTTACTTTTCAAGTAAATTACTTAAGTAGTGATTGATATTCAGGATAATATTGATAGTACTAGACTGAATATGATTGGGAAAATAACTTTCTTGTTTTGTGTTTTGTTTGGTTTGGTTTAGACTAGATAATTGTCGTCTTTTGTATTTGATAGACATTAAATAGAACTCGGTTGATTCAGGACCTAGATCAATACGAGTTAAAAAAATAGATTGATCTAATATAATTTGATAAAAAACTTGGGTCGACCTACGATCCGGTTGACCCGAGATAACACATGTAAAATACCTATTGATTTTTTTTTTTGTTAAAACTAGGTTACTTTATTTTTTCTTTTTAATTTGGGTCAACTCAAGTTGACCTTCTCAATCTGTGACATGGATCTTACTCTAAGTTGACCCCCGAGTAAGTTTTTAAAATTATAATAATAATCACTTTATCTAAATGTTGATTTGGGTCAATCCGAGTTGACACTTTCAGCCCTTAACCCAGACCTGATCTTTAATTGACTTGCAAGTTGAGTTCTAAAACTATAATAACAACAACTTTTATACATAAGTTAATTTGGGTCAATCCGAGTTAACTCTCTTAACTGGTGACCTAGGTTTTGCTTCTAAATTGAGTTTTAAAATTATGATAATAATCACTTTTATTTTAATATTGACTTAAATCAATCCAGGTTGACCCTCCCAACCTATAATCTAAACCTTGCTCTGGTTTGACTCCTGAGTCGAGTTTTTAAATTATAATAATAATTTTTTCATTCTTATATTTTCTTTGGTCATCTATGATTAATCATCTTGACTCGTGATCAAAATCTTGCCTTGTATCAACTTTCAAGTCAAGTTTTAAAACTTTAATAATAACTATTTTTATCCATATATTAATCCAGGTCGATAATCAACTCGATCTATGACTTGAGTCTTATTTCAATTTGATCTCTTAATCAGGTTCTAAAATTATAACAACAACAGTAACAACAACAACAATAACTGTAATTTTTATTTTTATATTAACTCAAATCAACTTAGACTAATTATTGTGCAGAAAATTAAATAAGTTTATTATACCTCTTTTAGGATAAAAAATAATTTTTATACTCTCCACGGGTGCAACAAACAACTTCACAAAAAAAGAAAGAAAAAAATTGTCTTGTCCAGTACAACATAACAAAAGCTTAACTATTACTTTATTTAATTTCTTTCTATACAATACAATTCAATAATTTCTCCTAGTTTTTGCGACTCTTCATAGTTTATCTAACGTAAATCTTCATGATTTACTGCTCCATGTTATTGACGGTTTCCTATTTATGCAAAACTCTGATTCCTATTCATGTAAACTTCTTTGTTTACATGCTCAATGAAAACTTAATAGTCTTTTGACTATTAATAGTCTTTTGACTATTAATAGTTTAAGGCTCATGCTTTTCCTTATGGTTTTATATAATCAATACAGGTTCTTGGACTTGTAACTTCATTTATACCTTGTGGCTAAATTCAATACTGATTTTTTTTTAAGACAAACATTATTTTTAGGATTATTTTTGGTTTTTAGAAGAATTCACAATCCTGATTGACCAGGAGATTGTCATTTTCTCCCCACATATTGAATTTTAAGAATAATCTAGCTAGAGATATTTGTATTAGTAGGCCGATAGATATTCATATTGAGTTTTAAGAATAATATATATAAAACGTATGTAAATAACCTATAATTGGATAATTACACTAGTATTATACTAACTTTACAACTTTTCTCGATCAAATCAAGTACATAATTTTTTTTTTTCATTTGAATACATCAACTTCTTATAAACTTCCAATCAAGTACTGTCGCTGATTTTCTATCAATTATTTTGTTATCTAATGACATGTCCCTTTTTCTTAATCCGTTGATGGTACACCAACTTTCATTTTATCTTAATCCAGTAAATGGATTTTAATCTTTCTGATTTTGATGCATCAACCTTTTTTTTATTATGTCAATAAAATATTTTTGTGAGTTGATTTATTCTTTTAATGTGGTTTTCTTTTGTAAAAATACCCTCCAAAATAATATTATGTTTAATAAACAGAAATATCTTAAATTAAAATAAATTATTTTAAGAAGGAATCCTTTCAATCAATGGAAAACTATCTACATTCTACATATGGTTAACGGATCAATTATAAATAATAAATAATTATTAATAAATTTTATAATATCTATTATTCTAATAAAAGAAACGGATATAATGTGATTGCAAAATAAATAAAAAACTAACAATTTGTTGTTGTTGTTGAAGTACTTGTTGACACAATTACAAATTTTGTTATATTGAAATGAAAAATAAAATAAAAAAATTCATATATTTAATTAAAAAAAATTGAAAATTAGTGTACCAACAACAAATTCTCTTGAAAAAAACAAGTTTTTATAGACCTTAGAATTGTTAAGTTTTTTCTTTCTAAAAATTAACACAGTTTATAAAATATTGAGGAAAGTAGCATACTTGAAAAACTCATATTAAATTGTTAAATGACTTACAACAAATTATAATGAGGAGAGAGTACAGAGAAGAAATAAATAAATTGATGAATGAATGAGATCTTAGAAGCATGTCAAAGTTTTAGTGACGACAACATTAATATCATTAGAAAATTCTTGACTAAAAAAATTTAACAATACTAAAAAATATCATTAATAAAAATTAAAGTGGGCTAAAGTTATTTATCTTTGTAGCTCATGTGACTCATTGAGATTATTGTTATTGATATTTTTTAGTGCTGTTGAATTTATCTTATTGAAATTTTTTTGTAGTACGTATGATGTTTTCATGTGAGTTTAGGTGTGCTTCTGGAGGATTTTTTTTACCTTATTAATTTCTATCTCATCTTTCCTTCTTTAGTTTATGAAAAGAGAAGAAAGAGAAAAATAAAAGAAAAAAGTAATGACATCATAGAGGCACATCAAAATTCTAATGATAACATCACTTGTATGATCATAAAGATCTTGATGAAACAAATTTAATAATACTAGAAAAGATCACAAACATTGATTGAAGTGAGTCATACAAGTCACTAAAAAGTAATCCCCCAATACCTCACTAGTATGACCAATTTTCTGTTAAAATATTTTTTTAGTGTCATTAGACTTGTTTCATCAAAATCTTTATTATTATATTTAAATTTTAATAATGACACCACTGATATTATTAGAAAGATCTTGACATGATAAATTCAATAATATAAGAAAAGATCCTCAACATTGATGAAAATGGGTTACATGGGCTATCTAAAAAAAAGTTAGCTTCACCATTTTTTTACCACATGTGTGACCCACTTTAATATTCATTGATATTTTTCTTAGTATTGTTGGATTTAGCACTTAAAGATTAACAGATCAATTTGTATACATATTTAGTATAAAAAAATATTAATAAATCAATTTCCTTTTAAGAATTAAACCTTATTTGTTTGCTGGAAAGTAATTTTTTTATAAATTAAATTTCTGAAATGTAAATTATTTTTTATGTTTGATAGTATTATAAAAAATAAGTGGAAAATAATTTTTGGTTTTTATCCATGACATGAAAAATAAATTAGAAATAACTTATATATATATATTTTCAAGTTTATCTAACATATATATATATATATATATATAACATTGAATGCAACTTTTTTGACCACTTACAATAAAAAAAAGATATAAAAAGTGTGATTGTGCAAAAAAAAAAGAAGAGAATTTATTATATATATATATCTATATATATTTATATATAGCTTACTTTATAATACACACACATATAATATAATATAAATATTCTAAATATAATGTAGAAGTATAACCTTATTAAATATTTTTAAAACCTCAAAATAATTTTTCAAAATTAACAAAAAAACCAAATTAATTAATAATATTAAATAAGAATTTATTTTGTATGAGGTTGTGGAAGAGAGATCAATTTGTGGAAGGTGCATCTATTTGCATGATTTTTCATTTATGTGTTAAAGAAAAGAAAAATATTTTTCTATGAGGAAAACACTTCTAGTATGATATGTTTATTTATTTATTTATTTTTTTTGGAAACTATTTTTTTTAAAAACTAGATTTTTAATGTTCACCAAACATATTGAAAAGCTTGGAAACTTCTTTCCAAGAAATAGTTTTTTTTTAAAACAATCAAGGTCTTAAGTGGAAATTTTGTCCCTTGCACGCCGGACGTTTTCTTAGGATCATATTGGTTAATAAGATCAATTTTTATTTGATTAAATCATCTTAGAGATAAACTGATTTCGTAATATGTATATTACTAACTTAGAATATGTATATGAGTTTTTGAAATTAATTCCATTATTTTTCTATTGCGTGTCCCAAAAATGTATATTACTATCTTAGAATAAATAATTTTTAGGTGAGATGAAACTTCTCGAAATTCGTAGGCTAATAGAAAACATGGAAATGCAATACAAATTTGTCCAATTACTACTATAAATCTAGGCCAAAATGTGAAGTAACCTCTTTAATTTTAGCAAAAATAATTTTTTTTGTCGAATTTCTTTTTAATTTTCCACCCTAAACAATTTGATTTTTTTTTATGTGGCTCGTCCAATAGAGATTTTGAATGTAATTAACGAAAAACCTCAATCTGAAAGGAATTAGGAGAAATTTCAATGGCTTCTTTGTCAAATTTCCGACAAAAATTAACCATAAGACAACATTTAAGAAATCATATAATTTAGGGCTGAAAATCAAGGAATTCTTTTTGTTCAAAAGAGCATTTATTTTTGCATAAAGGTTCAGGATACCTTACAATATTTTAGCCATAAGTTTATGATAGTGGGGTGTTGTTGTTTTCATGGGCATTGTCACTTAGTATTCACTCACCAGAGAAGTGTCGGTAGCCATTGGCCAATGGAGTCACATGAAAGTAGAACAGAAACTTAACGAGGCACATGGATCACATCCCAGTAATGGAAACAAACTAGGAATGGTTCGTGGAAGGGATTGATTGAATCTTGTGTGAAATCCACAAGAAAAATGGCCACTTGATTGCTTGAAATTTTGACAGGAATGCAGCAAGCAGTTTCACTCTGGCAAGCATGGATTTGCTTGCTTTTTGTCTCTTATAATTGGAATATTAAGAAAGTAGAATCTCCCTTCCATGTCTTATTACGATTTATCCCCCAATCTCTCTCTCATGTCACTAACATCCATGCTTCAAGCGTCGGCAAAGGTAAGTGTCAAGTGGAGCAATTCATGGCAGTCTCCTAGCTACAACTAAAACACATGAAGTGATCTTTCAACTGATAAATCCTGATTTGGTTCATCTTTATTAACCTTTTCTTTCATCGAAAGAAATTGGGAAGAATTGAAGAAATCAAGATCACTACATATATATCTTGTAAGGGTAAAGCAAATAGTGTTATGGTTCGCGAATATAGAGCTATAGACCACTTAATGAAAATGATTTTGTTTCGAACAGGTTCTAGTTGTGTTTGAATTAGGAATAGTTCTATTGCCAAACCCTTGTCTCGGATTTTGTCCTGATCATGGATGCATTCTCAGATGCACGACTGTTGCCTAGGTGGTGGCCAAACACTTTTTGAGGCCACGTGTGTGTGTGTGTGTGTATAACATCCACGGAGGGGAAGGACCTACATGAAGGAAGATGGTAGGGCATTACAGCAGCCTCATGTGCTGGAGGACAAATGGTATCATCTTTGTGCCATGCCATCAACCAACTGAGCAAATGAGGCTGCTGTAATATTGCCCTAGCATAATATTCAGGTAGGTCCTTACCCTCTGTGGTTGTTATTGTATCTTCAATTGTTCCTTCTATTTTTCTTATATTACCTTGATTAATTTATTTGCTTCATAAATTACTTCCAAATGAAAGAATAAATAATAAAGATTTAGCAATCTTTCAACCTAAAAAACAGAGATGATCTTTAAACTAAGGGTTTCCTCTAATAAAAACTTTTAATTTTTATTATTAATATTTACAATATTCGAAGTGCAATAGACAAGAAAAGAAAGGGAAGCAGGAAAGATAAAATTACATTGAATCTAATTAAAAAATAATAGGAATCCCCAATCTCTCGTATTTTCTTGTTTATTAATTATATCTTTCTTTTTTTAATTCTTACCCAAATATCTTTATACTCTTTTAAAGAATCATACTAGTTTTATTTTGGATTTATTGCTATTTCTTTTAATAAGTGCATTTCCTGGAGAGTATTGGTAGTTATAACTCATTTATTAATAATATCTATTTCTCTTATGAAATATTCATAGTTATAACTTGATGAACATAAAATTGACTATCCTTTTGTTAAAAGTAATTTAATGCTTTTAATTAATCACAAAGTTTCCTTCTTCTTCTTCTTCTTTTTTTTTAATTTATTGCAAACATTTCAAAATATTATCATAAGAAATGTCACTTATTCAATGTTATCATTCTTATTTAAATATCTGATTTTTATCCCTATTTAACACAAATCAACAATAAATAAATTTTAATAAATGTAATTAGATAATGTTTAACATGTACATAGAGACTTTCATTAACTTTTCTCTTAAAGAAATAAAATAAAAGGAGAGATTATATCTTCACATGGATTATTAGTCCTACATCTCAGTGTCAAGTCCAGGCCTACTCTGTTCTAAGAAGTAGAAAACCTTTTATCTGCTACAGGATGGTCCTTGAAGCAATTTGAACACTAATAACTTTAGCTGGATATCAGCCATTTTCGATTCTCTCGTTGAACAAGGCTCGCTGGAGCCTATATGTGATGTGGTTTATGAACTTACATTGAACTTCACAGTCCTCTACCACTTCGTGGGCAACCCTTTATCCAAGAATTAGTCCAATGTGTTAAATTTAAGATTAGGAGTAACTAGTAAGTAGATTTTGGGTTCGATATTTTCAATTCGATAATGTAATTTCAATCGTGTTTTCAAAAAAAAAAAGGTCTATGGAACAAATTAAGTATGCTTGATCATATTTTAAATTTCATTATTGATGCTGAATTCAATAACTTATTTCAAATTAAAATTAAAATTAAAATAATTAAGTTATTATCATTTTTTTTCTTATTGCAATAGCTTAGATTTAAAAGAAAAAAAAGAAAGAAAGAAGAAGAACAGATTTTTTTCCTTGAAAAGATGGTCCAACTTGGAAAACCAATAACACAAGCACTTCGAAAACACAGCATCTGCTGCGGATGTGAGATATATGTTCCTTAAAAACGACTTTTAATTAATGGAAGATGAAAATCACTAGTTGATAGTTAACAATTGAAAGCATGATCAGAAGGTGACATTTTGATCTTGATGTTGGTGTTTCTTTCTGATAATGCTGTAAATTGTTTATTGTTAGTGGAAATTCAACCAACAGTTCTGTGCTTTACATATCAACTCTAATCAACTTACCTTGAAGTGACTTGAGGCAGTGGTATGAAAACTTAATATTATCAAAACTTTAATCACTCTCATATAAGATTTGATTACTGTGAAAAATAACCACGTTGTATAAGCTAGCACATGCATGATGTTAAATTGCTCATCACAAAAAGTATTCATGAAAGAAGAGGACCTCATTATAAAATTATTTTTTGGACAGATTTTGTTCAAGTCAGTGAAATCCACGTACATCCATCATTTGTCATTGACTTTCTTTACCATCACCACATTTGCCAAGCAATTGAGATACAACACCTCTTGAATGAATCTAGCAGCAAGCAGTTTATCCATCTCCTCAATTATTGCCTTTTGCCTTTCGCCCTTAAAATTTCTCTACTTCTGATGGGTGGGGGAGAAGGCTGAGTTGATTTCAACTGATGTGTCGCCGCCTTAGGGCTAATACCGAGTATATCTGAATGCCCAAAAGCAAAGGTGGTGATTTAGAAGATGAGAAGCTCTATCAAAGCTTGCTTTTGCCTTGGTTTCAAAGTGGATCCCATCTTTGTGGTTGTCCCCCCTTCTACGAGAGGCACATTCTTCACCTTTACAATAGCCTTGGTCCTTACCTTTAGTTGTTAATTAATTTCTCAAGATCTTCCTGACCTAATATCAAGGACTTCTTCTTGCCTTTTAGACATGAAGAGGCACATTGCCCGGAGGATCTTTGGTTTCCTAATATTGTAGCCACCCCTTTTTAGTGGGGAATTTGAAGATTAAGCACTTGGTGCTAACAATTGCATAACTTTGGTAAAGGAGGCACCTTCTCATAATAAAGTTTTACGTCAAGTCCATATCAATTATATAAATATATGCTGGAGAGTTATATATTTGAGTTAAGTGGTGATGGTAATAAGAATCTTTAAGCACCCTTCACTAACATATGTGAACGTGCAATCCCAACAAAAAAAATATTTACAAGAGTTGATTTTAAAATTTTTATCTTTATTTGTATCATCGTATCACTAGAGAAGATGTTGATTTCATTGATATAGTCTATCAATACTTTGTAGACACGATGATTAGACAAGACGATTGATATGACCAAAGCATCTTAATGGGAAAAAACCACTCCTTTCCCATCTTCTAGGGTAAGTATAATGGGCTCATGACATATATTTGAAAAGCAAACAATAATAAGAACTTACTTCTCGTATTTTCTTCCACTTCCACTTCCGCTATCACCCTTTATGGAGGTTCCATTCAAGTTCATATTGATCTTAGGTGGTACTTGTTTGTGTTGATTACACTTACCTTTACCTTATTTAGTATAAGAATCTTTTTTTTCTTTTATAAATTATTAAATGCAGACACTAGTTATCAACCATTTAATTTATTTATTCAAATCAAAGCACTCTTATGCATCGTGCTTTTTATCTTAAAGGAACATAAGAAATTTCCTAAAGGTATGAATGTTAGGAATTACCTTAATTGATAAGGGATATTAGATAAACCCTTTATCCTTTATAGAGGTAAAAGCCTTAGTGATAACAATGTTAAAAGAAGTGGAGAACCTCTTAAGATATATTGAGCATCTATGAGATGGTCTTTTCTTATTTTTCATTAAACTTAGGTTAACATTAAGGGAATGATTTTGCTTTGAAGGTCCATCTGGTTGGCCATCTTTATAAAACCAGAGAGGTTTATATCATTGCACACTTGTCTCTTCCACATATGATTAGTACTTAATAGTGTATTTTTATCAAGGTTTTATATCATCATTTTACATTTGAAATATCAATAACTCCTTAACTAAAACATATTTTATAATAACATGTCTGATACTATAAGATACCTTTAATTTATGGTAAATATTCATGTTAAATGCAAGCCTATCACATAAATTAAAGGATTGATTGATGAGTTCAACTACTAAAATTGAGAATACAAGGAATTTACTACTTCAAGAATTTGATATCACAATGAAACATAAGAAAGGCATCGAAAATATTGTTGCAGATTATCTATCAAGATTAACAACATATTAAAAATTTGACATTATACCAATCGATGACTACTTTTCCGATGAATCTTTATTTTCTGTCTCTACATTGCTAGTTTGCTAATATTGTTAATTTTTTTTGTTTCAGGACAATTGCTAGCTCATTGACTTAAGACAAAAGAAAGTTCTTGAATAAAGTAAAGAACTTTTATTAAGATGACTCTTATTTATTAAAATATTATTCTGATAAAATATTTCAAAGATGTATTTCTGACAATGAGTAAGTAATGTCATTAAATTTTGTCATTATAAGGCATGTGAGGGTCATTTCTTATCAACAAAAATAACTACAAAAATCTTACAAAATGGATTTTACTAGCTCACCATGTTTAAAGAATCATATACATTTTATAAGACTTATAGAAATTTTCAATAATTGGGATCTATTTCAAAAACATCACATGATGCCTTTAAATCCTATTCTTGCCAATGAGATCTTAAACTGTTGTGGTTTGGATTTCATGGGTCAATTTCCTCCATTACTTGGTTTCTTGTACACATTAGTCATGGTAGATTATGTTCCAAAATAGATAGAGGCAATCCCAAGTTGAAGCAATGATTATAAAATAATGATAAAATTTTTGAAAGAAAATATTTTAAGTTGATTTGGAATCCCTTGAGCTATGATAGGTGATGGTGGAACACATTTCTGCAAGAAATCATTTGAATCTTTAATGAAGAAATATGTAATTATACACAAAGTGACCACCCCTTATCACCCTTAAACAAATACATAAGTAGAGCTTGCTACTAGGAAGATGAAACAGATCTTAGAGAACATAGTGAACTCTAACATTAAAAACTGGTCTTTAAGATTTAATGATGCATTTTTGGCTTATTGAACTACTTATAAAATATCATTAGGTATGTTACCTTATAGACTGATTTATGGAAAATCTTGTCACTTGTCTATGGAACTTGAGCATAAAACTTATTGAGCTATTAAAGCTTTCAATTCAAACTTTAATGATACTAGTCAACTATGTATAAAACATCATTAGGTATGTCACTTTAAAGACTAGTATATGAAAAGCCTTGTTACTTGCCTGCAGAATTTAAGCATAAAGGTTATTGGGCTATTAAAGCTTTCAATTCAAACCTTGATAATGCTAGTCAACTATGAAAATTACAAATAAATGAGATTGAGAAAATAAGAAATGATGCATATAAAAATTTAAGAATTCATAAAGCAAAAATCAAAAAGTTTTATGATAAAAAAATACTGAGAAAAACATTCAAATATTGGTTAAAAAGTATTGTTTTATAATTCTTGACTCCATTTATTTCTTGAAAAACTAAGATAAAGATGTAGTGGTCCTTTTATTGTGAAGCATGTGTATTTGTATGGGGCCTATGATATCGAGAATCTAAATAATAACAATGTTTTCAAGGTAAATAGATATTGTTTAAAAGTTTACTTTGATATTTTTTTAGTTGAAAATAACTCTATTGAATTAGATGATCTTGTATATAAAGATTAATTTTTTTGCTCATATTATTTTTGTGTGACTTTTGTTTTGTTAGTCCTTCTCACCTCGATTAAATAGTGGATAGGAGTACTTCATGACTTTTAAATCGGTTCTTTTAGTTTCCCATAATAATTGATATCTGTGAATATATTTATATAATTCTTTGCTCTTTCTCCTTTCTTTGCATCTCTTCTTTAATTTTTATTTAAAAATAGACACCACTCTTGAAAAATTAAAAAAATATTTTTTTCACTTTGTCTCCAAATACTATTGTGAAAATTTATCATGCTTGGTATACAAGATTGAAGTTGTTAATGAATCATGAAATTTCTAAAGATAATCACTGGCTAATTGAAGCAAATATCTGATTATCAAGTAAGTCCTCCAATTCTTTCATTTTATACATACCTAAAACATGTAAAAACACTTTTACAATGAAATGTCGTGTAAAATGATTATAAGTCTATCATAGATATGCTAGATAGAGTTGTAATGCAATATGTCGTTATTTAAGAATGATATCTATAAACTGTGAAGATAAAATACAATTCATTAAGGATGACCTGAGTAAGAGATCTTTAGATAATCTTCTATTGACTCTTGAGACACACCCTAATGGAGATGTGCATCATATAATTCATGATTTATGGCTATAATTCTATAAAGAACATGCTTGATATAGTCTTAGAAATTTGACCAAAAAACCCTATTTGTCAATTTTTTAAAAAATTGGATGGAAAGCCTATCCTCAACCTATAGATGATGTTTAAGTCGTTCTTGTATGTAAAACAAAGCAAGATTTAAGCCACAATCATAACTACTTATACATACATATGTTAAAAATAATAAATAAATAAATAAAAAGGGAAAGAGAAAGTGAGACTCCAACTAGCCACATATAGGTGGTATGACTGTATTTTTAATTTTTCATCTATAAAATCTTCTCTTCCTTCCTTTAATTTATACTCAATCGATATTCAACAAATATAGAAGTATGTAAAAATGGTAAGTTTCTCAAGTCATCAAATAAGAAATATTTGTGTTTTTAGTGGTTCCAATCTTGGAAAAGAAATTAAAATTAGCAAATCATCTTAGTCAGGTACTGATTGAGAAAAAGATTCATTTAGTATATGGGAAAAGTAGGCTTGGGTTAATAGGGGCGTGTGTTAATAGCTATATTTTTAGGAGACAGTTAAGTTTTGGAGGTTGTTCCTAAAGCTTTAGCAAAAAGGGACTTCATTGGAAAAACAATTAGAGAGGAACTATAGGTCTCCATAACGTTTGATCAAATGAATGCAACATTTAACCATGTTGACGTCTTTATTACCTTACCAAGTGGTCTAGGCACATTGAAAGAGATCTTTTATATTTTCTTTAAAGCCTAAATGCATATTCACCATAAACCTACATGTTCGTTAAATGTTAATGGTTTTTATGATAATTTATTATCTTTTCTTAATCAAGCTGTGGAACAGAAATTTTTAACATTTACGGCATGACAAATCATAATCTTTGCTATTATTGCTGAACAATTGATTGACCAACTATAATCTTTCATCCCTATAATTGATCATTCTATTAGTCACATGAATTGGTCAACAATGAAAAACCATAAAAAGCTTAGATTAGATTTAAACCTTCGTTTGTAAAACCTTGAGTCTTTTGATTTTATTAATAACATATTATTTTGTTTTGTTATTTTTTATATTTGTTTAAGTTTGTTTCAGGTTTGTCAGTGTTTGTTATTTCAGGTGATGTCTTTTATACACCATCTTTCTATATTAGGACATTGAGGACAATGTCTCGTTTTGGTTGTGAGGAGATGATATCAGTTGACATTAAAAAAAACTAACTTATTAATTTTTTTTGCTATTATTAAAACCATTTGACAAAACTATTATTAGAAAGGTAGAGTAAGGAGGAATTGTATTGACTTTTGAGACACATTTTAATGAATATTCTTATCAAGGTTTATGAGAATACATCTTGAAATAGTTAGGTTTACAAACTCTCGCATTGTTATCACTTGATTTTGCTTATATATTCATTTAACAAGTATTTTTAAATCTTCATTTTTACACATACATTTTAACATATGATTGTGGCTTGCACATTGTATTATTATATTATTTATGATTTTTTGTTAAATATAACAACTAAGAAAAAGATAATAAAAAAGATGGTATATAATTTGCAAATAAAAAAATTAATAATATTGATGATAATAAAAAAGTAGATAAATTTGATTTATTTTGTGGGTTTGTTTCTAAGTTGACTCAATCTAATCAACCTAACCGAGTCAACCTGATCATTTCAACTCGGTTGGGTCTGTCTGAGCAGTCAACCCATCTGAGCATAATAATAAGTAATGATAAATGATAAAAAAGGAGTAAAGAAATAATATAAAATTAAAAAAAATATTTTTTTGGCCTTTTGTTTTGTTTTTTGGTTTAAGTATTGTTCGGGAAAATTCCTTTTGCATATTTTTATTTCAAGAAACCTATAAATAAAAAAAACAATGTTGTTTTGGTGTTACATATGACTAAATCTCTCAAAAATATATATAAAAAATCATATTATTTAGTATTTTCATATAAAAACAAATATATATATATATATGTTTTGATATCATTTTAGCATTTAATAATCAATTTACGAGAATTTAGCTAATATTTTAATAAGTCATTATTTTTAATTCATGATAATTAATTGCTAAAAATCTTGATATAGAATATTGGACCTATATGTGAGGCTAGTATTTGAAATATCAGGATTTGACCATAAAAATCTTAGAGTTATTATGAATATTCATCAATTTTAATTGAGAGTATTTTTTTTTTACTATTATACACAACTTACAAAATTTTTTTTTCTAATAATTTATTAGGGAACATAAGTCCATAATAAACTTTTAAAACCGGATTTATCTATACATGTAAATCTCAATCCTAAACCTTTAAACCACATCTAATCATATAAAACAACTTATCCTAGGTAGGGTGTGGTAGGAGTGCTAACACCTTTCCTAGCCACAACCAATTTCTTACCCTCAAATTTCTAATAAAATTAATGCATTCAGGTTTCCTAATAACCTTGAATCAAACAACTAGGTGATGACTTTTTGAGCCCCTACTTGTCTTTCACACACTTGCGACAAACTATCTTAGCTAGGGAGAATTTGTGTGTCAAATTTGTGAAACTAATGAACACTTAACTAATAATTGTCCAACTTTGCTTTCTTTTAGTGAATGCCTCTATGAACAAGTCTATATTTTAAATAGTTTTCAAAGACCCAATTATAACCCATACTCACAAACATACAATTTTGGTTGGAGAAATCATCCAAATTTTAGTTGGAAGAGATGCACAAACTTCACAACCACCGTTTCAAGGATAAAATAATTTTTAAAATTCTCATGGATATGCAACTTTTTATCCTCCACCTCTTAAAAGTTTTTTTGAGGAAACATTGCATTCATTGAAAAGCAGGAAATAATTAACACTTAAAATGCTCAAACCATAACAAATCTAAAAGACACTCTTGCAAAACTCACATCTTCTCTCAGTTCTTAAGAAAAAAGTAAGTTTTCATCTCAATAGCAATAAAATTCCAAGGATAATACAATGCAAATGCAAGTAGTTCTAGAAGCCAACACATAAATAAAGTTAAATCAATTATTACTCTTTGTAGCGGTAAGGTTATTGAAAAACCCACTCTTGAACCTTATGAGAAAGATGATGAGTTAATCTCTAAGGGTAAGGAAGGGGTTGAATCTGAACATTGTAAAAAAAAAAAGAGACTGATTCTCTACCAGCATTTCCGTTTCCTCATGTCATGACCAAACAAAGGAAAGTTAATCACTACTATGAAATCTTTGAAACTTTCAAACAGGTAAGGATCAATATACTTTTACTGTGAAGAGAAAACTGAATGAAAAAAAAAAACCTTTTTAGCCTAACAAGTGTCATTCTTCAGAATAATAATGTTTTGAAATATAAAGACCCTAGTTGTCCTACATTTCTTGCTTTATTAGAGAATATAAAATTAAAAAAGCTTTACTTGATCTTCGAGTTAGTGTGAATTTACTTTCATATTTAGTTTTTCAAAGTCTTAATCTAGGTGAGTTAAAACCAACTTCCATTTATTTGCCAATAAATCTGTAAAAGTGCTTAGAGGAATAGTTGAGGATATGTTAGTACAAGTCGATAAATTTATTTATCCTATGAATTTTATTATCTTGGTCACACAACCTGTTGAAGCATGTAATTTATTTCCTGTTATTTTAGGATGTCCGTTTCTTGGAACTTCTAATGCATTAATTAATTATAGGAATGGACTGATAAAGCTATTATTTGGAAACATGACATTGAAGATGAATATTTTTAAGATTTGCAAGCAACTTAGAGATGATAATGATTTACAGGAAGTAGATTTTATTGAAGAATTAGTTTATGATCAGGTTGAATTTACCTTAAGTAAAACTAAGTTTGATGAATCTTAAGAATTGCAAAAGATTTGTTCCCAAGAAGAAGTCGATGATAAGAAAGGCACAAAAAATATTGATATAGATCATTTGTCAAGATTGACAATAGATTTGATGGATGACATCATACCAATCGATGATTACTTTCCTAACGAGTCCTTACTTTCTTTTAGTTTAATGCTTTGGTTTGTTAAAAATATCAATTTCATGCTTCAAAAGATTTGCTAGCTCATTGAAATATCCAACACAAAGGAAATTTTTTGAACAAAATGAAGAAATTTTATTAGGATGACCCCTACTTATTCAAATATGGTCCTAATCAAATATTTCAAAAATACATTGCGGACAATGAGGAAAGTAGTTTATTAAACTTTTTCATTTTGAGGCTTATAGGAATCATTTCTCGTAAAAAAAAAAGATGATAGAAAAAATCTTACAAAATAGATTTTATTGGCTCACCATGTTCAAGGACAACATGTATTTTGCAAAACTTGTGAAAATTATGAAAAAGTTGATACTGGTAAAAATTTTTTGCTTTATAATTCTCAATTCCATTTATTTTTAAAAAAGTCGAGATAAAGATAGAGCGATCCATTTATTGTCAAATATGTGTATCCTTATAAGGCCTTTGATATTGAAAATCCTAAGAATGACAATGTTTTTCAGGTAAATAGACATCAATTAGAAGCTTATTTTGATAATTTTCTTAATGAAAATGAATCAGTTGGTTTGAAATGATCTTGTAGATAAAGGTTGATTATTTTGTTTTTCTCATATTATTTTTGTATTTCTTTTTGGTGTGACTCTTATTTTGCTAGTCTCTCTCACCTCAATCAAATAGTGGATAACAGTAGTTTGTAACTCTTAAATCAGTAGTCTTCTCATTCTTTTATTTAATACTTGTCTAGGACAGGTAAGAGTACTTTTACAAAGAAACGTCATGCAAAAATAATTAAAGTCTATCATAGATGTGCCAGTTGGACTTGTACTGCATAATGTTGTTCTTTAAGAATTGTATCTATAAACCATGAAGATAAAATGTAATTCATTAAGGAAGGTCTGAGTAAAGAGTCTTTAAATAATCTTCTATTAACTCTTAAGATGTATCCTAGTGGAGATGTGCAACGTGTAATTCATGAATTGTGGCTTTATTTTCGTAAAGAACATGATTAATTTAGTTTTGAAAATCTGATTATAAAAGACCCTAGTTGTCAATTTTTAAGAAAACTAGATGAGAATCGTATCATCGACCTATAGAAGGCGTTTAAGTCATTCTTAGATATAAAATCAATGGAAGATGTGAGTCACAATCATAACCATGATTTGAGTCTTAGTTAGTAAAAATTTGTCTTTTGATTTTATTATATCATAATATTTTTATGTTTTGTTGTCTCTTATATTTGTTTAAGTATGTTTCAGGTTTGTTAGGATTTGCTGTTTCAGGTGATGTCTTCTATACTCTATCTTTTTACCTTAGGACATTGAAGACAATGTCGCGTTTTGGTTAGGGGGAAAGGGTAGTAGTTGATATTAAAAAAAAGATCTATTTTAGCTATTATTAAAACCATTTGACAAAATTGTTTTAGGATGACAAAATTTTATTAACTCTTGAGATGCGTCTTGGTAAATATTTTTCAATGGTTATTTACAATATTTATAACAAAGTCTATCACACACTTCTCATGAAATATTTAAATTTACAAACTCTTGCATTGTTATAACTTAATTCTACTAATATACTTATTTAACAAATATTCTTAAACTTTTATTTTCAAACACGCACTTTAATATATGATTGTGAGTTGCACATTTGATTATTACATTAATTATGTTCTTTTGTTAATGGTAAAAACTAAGGAAAGGGATAATATATAATTTGTAAATTAAAAAAACTATAAAAACAAAAACAAATTGATATTAGTAATGATAATAAAAACGTAGATAAGTTTGGTTTCGTAGCTTCCCTAACCTAAACAATTAAGCCCGAAGAGGTGTTTTAACACCTAATACTCTAAAGTCAGCTGACTTGTGAGCTATTGGTTCAAAGCTTGTTATATGAGTTAAGGAGAAACGTTTAAGCAAATCAAACATTGTACCATTTATGTATCAATATTTGCAACCCAAGTTACTAAGCTCGTAGGGATGTCTCAACACCTAATGCCATTAGACCAGCTGGTTTAGGAGTCATTAGCTGAAAGCTGGTTACATAGGTTAAAGATGTATTGTGTTTTAAGTTATACATATATATATATATATTAAAAAACATAAAAAAAGAAGAAAAAATATTAATAATAATCCCAATCTAAAGAAGTTAACCTTAAACATTAGAATAAAATTTTATTTTTATCCAAGTAAAGAACTATGTGTTGATATATTAAGTACAAAAGGAAGGTTTATTAATATATTGGTAAAGAAGCATGGAGCATATATATATAAATTTAATAAGAGTTTGTTTACTTGGATAGATTAATGGAAATTGAATGATGAATGCCTTACTTTATGGAATGTAAATTGTTTTTCTATTTTAATATTTTGATTACTAGGAACTAGTAATAAGCTGGTTAGGGGATGTGATTAGTATTTAAAAATGTATTTTTTCCAATGTATTATATCAATATTTTACACATCAAGTATTAATAACTCTTTAACTAAAACATATTTTATAAGAATAAGTCTGATACTATAAGATAACTTTAATTAATAGTAAGTGTTCATCTTAAAAGAACGTCTATCACATCAATCAAATGATTGATTGATGAGCTAAACTACTAAAATTGAGAAAACAAAGAGAGAGAAGCTTAAAAAAGAGATGCTGGTTCAATCCAAATTGGAATACTATTAAGTCATTGGGTCATATCTGGAGCTGTAGATCTTGGATTTCAATTTGGTTTATATAGTTAGAAAGCTAAGACATAGGCCTAAATTATTTATGGAAATGTATATTCAATTACGCTATTTGACAGTCCAAATCTTAAGAACAATAGAGAAGTCTGAATCTATCCTATAACCCAGTATTGAACCTATATCTTGAGTTTTAGAAGTTGAAATGACCTCAATTTTTTTTGTTGGAAAGCTGAGACAATTTTCTAGAACTTTTATGAATTAAGTCTGTTCAAATTCTGATGTTAGCAATAATGTTTTGTTTAGACAAGAAGATAAAAATTATCATTAAGTTAAGATATGGTCACCCACTCAACAATTAGTCAACAAATCAATAGTTTTCAATTTTGGCCTATAAAAGGAGGCATTTGCCATGCATTTAAGTGTCTTAATTTTCAGATCAAGATCATAATCTTGCTCTCTTTCTTTATATTTTTTTTATAATACTTAAGTTTGCTTTCATTGATCTCTTGTTTATACTTTTCATTTCCTTTCATTTACTTAGTTAACTTATATCTTATTTATGTTCTTATCTTGTTTATTTATATTCTTTTTTTCACTATTTTAGTTAAGTTTATTATGTGGATGTGTAAAGGTTACACTAATGGTATAAGAATAAGTATAGTATAAACTCAACATGAACTTTAATATTTAATACTAACATATTTTGTATTTGTTATCATGTTCACTTTTAATACTTTGCTTGTTAAATGATTAATCTAGATTTATATTATACAATACTTGGTACAATAAATACTTGGCTCTTTCATAGCCAACCGTATGGTATAACCTACACTTGTACTATGAAAGAAATTTGATTTGTTGTTAATATAAGTTATAATCATGAATATATGACAATATTTATAAGTATTAGCATTATTAAAATAAGATAACCAATGTAATCATGTTAACAATTTATAATCCGATTGGAACCTCCTTCGTGTGTAGTTTTCACTTGAGTAATAAAAAGAGTTTATAATATATGTTGCACATATACAGCATCATAACGATCGTCCACCCTCCAGGAAAAATGGAATAGTTTGATTGATACTTAAAAGTATATTTTTATTAAGGTTTTATATCATCATTTTGCACTTGAAGTATCAATAATTCCTTAATTAAAGCATGTTTTATAATAATATATCTAATAATATAAGATACCTTTAATTTGTGGTAAATGTTCATTTTAAATGTAGGCCTATCACATAATTTATGGTAAATGTTCATTTTAAATGGAGGCCTATCACATAAATGAAAGGATTAATTGATGAATTTAAGAACTGAAATTAAAAGGAAAAAGAGATGGCTAAACTTAGAAAAGAGATGTCGGTGCAATCCAAACCAAAACATTATGTGATAATTGGGTCATATTTGGAGTTATAGATCTCAGATTTAGATTTACTTTATATGGATGGAAAGGTAAGACATAGGCCTACAACTTTTATATGGAGCCCAAGATCTAAAAAGGCTATTTTCAAGTCCAAATTATTGTAACAACAAAGAAGCCCGAATCTATCCTCCAACCCAAGCATTTTTCAGTATTTTGGCCATATCTGGAGTTCTAGAAGTCAAAATGAGCTGAATTTGTTACATAAGAAAGTTGAGATAATTTCTTACAACTTTTATATTTTCAAGTGACTCCAATTTTGACGTTATTAATGACGTTTTGGGCAGACAAAAAAAGATAAAGATTGTCATCAAGTCAAGAGTTGACCACCTACTCATCAATTAGTCATCAAATCAATAGTTCTCAATTTTGGCCTATAAAAAGAGGCATTTGCCATGCATTTAAGCATCTGGGTGTCCAAATCAAGATCATATTCTTGTTTTCTCTCTTTGTATTTTTTGTATTGCTTATGTTTTGCTCTCATTAATATCAAGTTTATGTCTTTCATTTCCTTTCCTTTCCTTTGTTAACTTTTATCTTATCTATGTTCTTATTTTGTGTATCTATTTTTCTTTATTTCATTATGTCTAACTAAGTTTATTATGTCAAGGTGAAAAGGCTACACTAATGGTATAAGAATAAGTATAGTATAAACTTAATATAGAGTTTAATGTTTGATACTAACATGTTTTATATTTGTTTTCTTGTTCACTCTTTAATATTTTGCTTGTTAAATGACTAATCTTGATTTATATTATATAACAATTGATATAACAAATGTTTGGGACTTTCATAACCCATACTGTATGGTATAACCGACACCTGAACTATGAAAGGAACTTGATTTGTTATTAATATAAGTTATAATCATGAATGCTTGACCAAATTTACAAGTATTAGCATTAATTGAATAAGATGACTAATGTAATCATGTTAACAATCTATAATCTGATTGGAACCTCCTTTATGTGTGGTTTCCAATTGAATAATAAGAGTTTATACTATACTTGTTTGACATGCCATTAGTGGATCCTCTAACCTTGACATTGTTTGTTATTGTTATTTAATCGTTACTTTAACTTTTCATCTCAAAGTTTTCATCAATATTTCTTCTTCTTCTTCTTCTTCTTTATTGTTATTACTACTACTACTGCTAATACTAGTAGTATTAGTACTAGTATTATTATTACTACTACTAGTATTGTTGTTGTTATTGTTACTATTGTTGTTGTTGTTTATAATTTATACAATTAACCTCCCTGTGGTTCGAACCCAGTCTTGTCGGGTTATTTATTACGTCGACACTCCTGTACTTGGGAGAAGACATCAATCTTTTAGTCGTGTCAGTATTTCTAGCAAAATGTGAAGAGATAAGGAATTCTTATCTCTTATTAGTGAAAAAATAGAATGAGAGTTGTCATATAGTATTCTGGTTACTAGGAACCATAACTGGTCTCAAAGGTCGAGCACGAAAACTAGTTTTATAAAGGGAAGGTATTAACACCCTAAATATTTCATACCTAAAGTAGACTTTATTGTTTTGTCTATTAAAATCTAAAGTCGTATTGTGGTTTCTAATTGTTGGTTTATTTAAGGTTCATGACAAGCCCTCCTTAATAAGATGGTTCTTATCGTAATGTGGTAAAACCTAATCGGTCTATTGTCTAGAAAAAAAAATTAAATATTCAAAATACACATTACATGTAAAGTTGTACCTTGGATACTAAGAGACAAACAAATTTTTTTTTGGTTGTTTTTGAAATTTTGGCCAATGTTTTCTTGCCTTAAACTCGTTATTAAAGCCAAAATACATGCTGAAATATTATTTTTTATGTATAAAAAAATACAATATAATATTTTAGCTTTGAGACACTTGGCCATATGCACAAATTTTGTTTTTCTATTTTTTTCAAATTTGTTTGTATTTTTGGAAGTTTTGATGAAAATCAAGTATTTTAATACCGAATTTATATTTTTATGACATAAAAACACTGGCCGATATTAATCTAAAAGATATAAAACTAGTGAAAAAAATTTTAAAACGCTGAAACAAATATGTTTAATTTTTTTCTCTTAAAATGAGCTAGATTAAGCCCAATTACATAGGCTCAGCCTAGCCCACCTTAGTTAGTTACTCCACATGAGCATAGTAACCAGCTTCTCCCCCCTACAGATGTGCACTGTGCATGTCTTGCACGGCGAGGGCTTACTTGGAGTGGTAGCAACACTAGTGGTGAAGGCATGGTCGCCGACAATTTCTCCTTCTTTTTCCTCTATTTTTTTGTTCTCTTTTCTATCCTTTTTTTCTTTTTCTTCTCTTCTCTTTTCCCTCTCCTCTATTGTTTCTCTCTTTGTCTCTTTCTCTTTGTTTTTTGGTTTTTTCTTTCCCTTTTCTTTTTTTATAGGCAAGAACAGGGGAGGGAGGCATGACTGGGGTGGCTACTATGCTACCGCCTAAAACTACCCAAGGGGTACGTCCCCTTCCTACTTCCACCACGTGGCCAGCAAGTGGGTTGTCAGCTTCTTTTTAAGAGAAAGCTGGCGATGGAACAAAAGAAAAAATCTTCTTCTTCTTCTTCCCCTGGTTCGCGCGTCCAGGGGAAGAAGAAGACATAGGTACCATTCAAAACGACACCGTTTGAGCTTCTTTTTTTTAAGTGAACAGTGTATGAAACAACCTCGTTTTATTTAAAAGAAAAAGGTGGTAAAATGTGTTAAAATTCACATTGATCCTCAATTTATAATTTTTTCAACCAAGTCCTAAATTGCATTTTTAATTTAAAAATCAATGCAATTGCATCCCTACTAAAAACCCAACATCAGCCCTAAAATTAACCGTTTTTTTTACTTTCATCCTTCGTCTTGAAATTATACAATTCGACCCTCAATTGAGTAATAAACTTTTAATTTTTTCAATTAGGCCCTTGATCCAGTTTTAATTTCATCCTCTCTACTTACACGTCTTTTCCATACTGGTCCTTGGTTTCGAATTTCTTCAGTTAAATTTCTAATTGGCCATCAAACTTCAATAGTTATGCAATTAAGTCTCTGATTTGATAAAATTAACTTTCAAAAATAATATTTTGACCCTAGCACTTTAATTTGATCTAATTAAAGCCTAGATTCACTCCAAAATTAATTTTTCTTATAATCAAACTCTCCATAAATTCAATTAAACCTTCAATAAAATTTAATTGAGTCCATAAACATTAGATTTTGGACTTTTCTTACTCAAATTGAATTTTTTTATCAATAGGGCTATCATCAATCAATAAAATACTGTCATATTTTAATCTTTGTATTTTTGAATCTTCTCAAACAATTTTTGACTATTTTTATGGCATTCTAGCACCATTTTTTCACTGTTTATATTTGTTTATAATATCACTTTTTTTACTTTCATTCTTGGTCTTGAAATTATACAATTCGACCCTCATTTGAGCAATAAACTTCTAATTTTTTCAATTAGGCCCTTGATCCAGTTTTAATTTCATCCTCTCTACTTACACGTCTTTTCCATTCTGGTCCTTAGTTTCGGATTTCTTCAGTTAAACTCCTAATTGGCCATCAAACTTCAATAGTTATGCAATTAAGTCTCTGATTTGATAAAATTAACTTTCAAAAATAATATTTTGACCCTAGCACTTTAATTTGATCTAATTAAAGCCTAGATTCACTCCAAAATTAATTTTTCTTATAATCAAACTCTCCATAAATTCAATTAAACCTTCAATAAAATTTAATTAAGTCCATAAACATTAGATTTTGAACTTTTCTTACTCAAATTGAATTTTTTTTATCAACAGGGCTATCATCAGTCAATAAAATACTGTCATATTTTAATCTTTGTATTTTTTAATCTTCTCAAACAATTTTTGACTATTTTTATGGCATTCTGGCACCATTTTTTCACTGTTTATATTTGTTTATAATATCACTTTTTTTACTTTCATTCTTGGTCTTGAAATTATACAATTCGACCCTCATTTGAGCAATAAACTTCTAATTTTTTCAATTAGGCCCTTGATCCAGTTTTAATTTCATCCTCTCTACTTACACGTCTTTTCCATACTGGTCCTTAGTTTCGGATTTCTTCAGTTAAGTTCCTAATTGGCCATCAAACTTCAATAGTTATGCAATTAAGTCTTTGATTTGATAAAATTAACTTTCAAAAATAATATTTTGACCCAAGCACTTTAATTTGATCCAATTAAAGCCTAGATTCACTCCAAAATTAATTTTTCTTACAATCAATCTCTCCATAAATTCAATTAAACCTTTAATAAAATTTAATTGAGTCCATAAACATTAGATTTTGGACTTTTCTTACTCAAATTGAATTTTGTTTATCAACAAGGCTATCATCAGTCAATAAAATACTGTCACATTTTAATTTTTATATTTTTGAATCTTCTCAAACAATTTTTGACTATTTTTATGGTGTTTTAGCACCATTTTTTCACTGTTTATATTTGTTTATAATATTTTTTTGATTTTTTGTATTTTATTATTTTTCATGCGAGGGGTCTAAAAATGGGTTATCACATTATACCTGTTTGAAATACGATTAGTGGATTATCTAATTTTGATATTTTTTATTATTATTTAATTCTCACATTAATTTTACAATCTTAAAGTCCTCTTTAATTTATTATTATTGTTCTTGTTGTTGTTATTCTTATTATTTATAATTTATATAGTTAACCTTTCTATGATTTAACACCGATTTTGCCGAGTTATTTATCACTTCAATACTTTTACACTTGAAAGAAAACATAAATCTTTTGGTCATGTCATCGACAAGTAAAAAAATCACCAATGAAATGACATATGATTTTTATTTCAGTGATATGTTATATTCATGATTGAAATACCAACAGAATGAAGCATGTCAAATTTTTTTATTGTGTTTTTTCTGTCAATAAATCCATCGGTAATATTATTACTAATGAATTCACCAACATAACACAAATCACTGACAAGAGTTTTCTAATAGATTATTTTTATTCGTGAGACCATAAAAAAAATTATATTGACAAACTATAAGTATAATATTAATTAAAAATTCTATTGATAAATCTAAAAATTATGGTAGTCTCATCTCATGTTTCACCATATCTTGTCCATCCTAATTGCCTTTATTGCTTCTATTCCAAGAAATATTCAAGACATTAATCTAAAGATAATTTAAAAATGAATAAGTTGGGTACCTAAATGTTATTTATAAAATTCTCTATTTAACATTTTGTCTTCCATAACAGAACTTGAATCCAAATGAGTAATTTAAGATATAATATGTTTTATCCAAATGAGTAATTTAAAATATAATATCTTTTATCCAAATGAGTCATTTGCTAGGGAGTAGATGATTAGTATTTAAAAGTGTATTTTTTATCATGGTTTTATATCATTATTTTGCACTTAAAGTATCAATAACTTCTTAACTAAAGCATGTTTTATAATAACATATCTAATAATATAAGATACCTTTAATTTATGGTAAATATTTATTTTAAATGCAGGTCTATCACATAAATAAAATGATTGATTGATAAATTTAAGAACTAAAATTGAAAAGACAAAGATATAGCTAAACTTTAAAAAGAGATGTCGGTGCAATTCAAATCGAAATACTGTTTGGTAATTGATCATGTCTGGAGCTGTAGATCTCAAATTTAAGTCTATTTTATATAGATGAAAAGGTAAGACATAGGCCTACAACTTTCATATGGAGCTCAAGACTTAAAAAAGCCATTTTAAAGTCCAAATTGTAGCATCAACAAAGAAGTCTGAATCTGTCCTACTGCCCGAGCACTGTTCAATGTTTGACCCATAGCTATAGTTTTAGAAGTCCAAATAACCTAAATTGTTTACACAAGAAAGCTGAGATAATTTTCTACAACTTTTATGTTTTGAAGTGGCTCTAATTTTGATGTTATCAATGACGTTTTAGGCAGACAAGAGAAGATAAGGATTGTCACCAAGTCAAAAGTTTGTCACCCATTCATCAATTAGTCATCAAATCAATAGTTTTCAATTTTGACCTATAAAAGGAGGCATTTGCCATGTTTTTATGCATCTTGATTTTCAGATCAAGATCATGATCTTGTTTTCTCTCTTTGTATTTTTTGTATTGTTTATGCTTTATTTTCGTTAATATCAAATTTATGCCTTTCATTTCATTTTCTTTACTTAGGTAACTTTTATCTTGTTTATGTTCTTGTTTTGTTTATTTATTTTGCTTTCTTTCATTATGTTTAGCTAAGTTTATTATATCAAGGTGAAAATATTACACTAATGGTGTAAGAATAAGTATAATGTAAACTCAATACGGACTTTAATGTTTGATATTAATATGTTTTGTATTTATTATCTTGTTCACTCTTTAATACTTTGCTTGTTAAATGACCAATCTAGATGTATGTTGTATAACACTTGGTACATCAAATGTTTGACACTTTCATAGCCCATACTGTATGGTATAACCAACACTTAAGTTATAAAAAGAACTTGATTTGTTGTTAACATAAGTTATAATCATGAATGCCTGATGAGATTTACAAGTATTAGCATTAATCGAATAAGATAACTGATGTAATCATGTTAATAATTTGTAATATGATTAGAACCTCCTTTGTGTGTGGTTTTCAATTCAATAATAAGAGTTTATACTATACTTATTTAACATACCATTAGTGGATCCTTTAATCTTGACATTTGTTATTATCATTGTTTAATCCTTACATGAATCTTTCATCTCAAAGTTCCCATCAACTTCTTCTTTTTCTACTACTACTACTACTATTATACTATTATTATTATTACTACTACTATTATTGTTGTTATTATTATTGTTATTGTTTATAATTTATACAATTAACCTCCCTGTGGTTAAACCTCAGTCTTGTCGGGTTATTTACTACTTCGACACTCCTGCATTTGGAAGGAGACATCAATTCTTTAGTCGTGTCAATAGACTGTTAGGATCTTTGATTGTTTCTAGACATAACATATAAGATACAATTTATCTATGTTCATAAATTTATTGATATTACATATACAGAGAGAAAATATAAATCATAATGAGGAGAAATGAAGGAGAAAACACTTCTCAATTCTACAAACTCTGTCACACTCACATCACTTTTGCTCTCGATTTTCTAATGAATTTTTTATCTCTCACAGCCCCTCTCTATTTATAGCTGAAATAGGGAGACAAGACTCCCCGTTTTCAGTAATAAATGGTTGCCGCCGTTCACCAAAAGCTCTGCTACCATGTTCGACAATTCAGCTGGCTTACTTGTTGCCATCTTCTTGCACTCACCGTGCAGCATGCAGCCATGTTGGACATGGCTGGCTGCTATCAATTGAGTTCACACTTAACATGGACATGTGTTCTGCAACATGTCTTAAGAGAGGGAAATAGTTATGCTGACGGTCTTGTAAAGTTGGGAGCTTCAAGCGGTACTCCATGGTGGGAATAAAGACCTTATTTAAAAAAAAAAAAAAAGAAGGGATTTGCTATCTTGTTTGCTTGTCCACTGTCTTTGTTGGCATCAAAGAACTTATTCTAAAGAAAGTAAAAAAGCAAGTAATATCTTACGACTGCAGGTGAAGAATTTGAGTACGAAAATATGCGAGGCTTTAAAAATTTAAATTATTATAGGCTGACAAATGGGAATTTTCATTATAAGAAGTACTAGAAAAAGATATGTATCATTAATCAATAACTATCAAAAAATTCATTCACTTGTTGAGAAGTTATGGAAGAAGAGGGAAAGAGGGAAGAGAGAAAATGGGCGATAACATGGGAAGGATTTGTTCAAGAGCTAGAGAAGGCAGGCTATATAGCAGCTCCAATGGTGGCCGTGTCAGTATTGCAGTATCTCCTACAAGTTGTGTCTGTGATAATTGTAGGACACCTTGGTGCACTTGCACTCTCTAGTGCTGCCATTGGCACTTCTATTACCAATGTTACAGGGTTTAGCCTTCTTGTATGTCTTCTAATACTGTCCCTTTCTTAAATTTTTGTATAAAGGTCCTTTTTATCTTCTTGCATCTTTCAACTAGCATGAATCATTAAGCTTTCAATTCAGAAATTAAGTTTGTTTTCTCTTCCATTAAGGAGATAGGAAGAGGATTTTGTTCAAGAATCCACTTCATCCATCCTGGAATTTGATCAGAGGAAGGAAAAAGAAAAAAAAAAACAACCCTAAGGTCCTTGCTAGTTTTGGATTAACCCCTAAATCTTATGTTTCATGTTCAGAAGTCTTAAATTTATCATTTAAACATTTTTCTTTCCATAGAAGCAATTTTTTTTTGTCAATTTTCTATTTGTCTATTTCCATTTTCTCCAATATTTTTTATCCCTCATGTTTGTGAGTATACTTGCAGTGCATTACATAGTACTCTTCCGACCCACATCTCTCATGGAATCAAAAACAACTTTAATCTTAGCAATAAGACAAATAGCCAGAAAAATGTTTATTGTCAAACCAAAATGAAAAATACTTTTTCATAACGGAAGCTATTAGGCGTCCGTAGCATGTCCATGCTACGCATAGCAAGTTGAAAATTAAAATGTTTCAAATTATAAACAAAGTTGAAAATTAAAATGTTTCAAATTATAAACAAAGCTAAATTGTATAGCGATTTCATTATAGTTCTAAACATATATTATTATGGTTTGTTATAATAAAATTTATATGGGTATGTTGTATAATTAAAAGAATAATAGATGATGTTTTAGTATTTTCATGTTGTATTTTGTTATTTTTAATCTAAAAACTACTAACACATGTTTCACACACCCCCAACAAGTTGGTGGTGCTCACGCTATTAAAGAGGTGTGTGAGACACTTCTCGGTAACAAAATCTAGCCATTTGTCATATAATTAGATGCGGAGACATGCCATCTTTTACATGGTGCTGCATATGTAGATATATCATGATTAGATCACCATTGATAATCGATTATTTATGTTTTTATTTTTTTTTATCTCATGGCAACTAAAATGTATAATTATTCTTTATTTATTTATTATTTTATTTATATATGACAACAATGTTAGGATCAAAGAGTTTTGGGTCTGACAATCATGTCAGACCTTCACCTAGATTTAACATCAAACATGATTGTCAGCCCACACCTTAGTCTAGTACCAAAGATATATTGCCCTACTTTATGACATCTATTGCTATATAAAAGATTGCATCATTTCATTGCATACTATAAAAAAAAAAAAGAAGAAGAAAAAAATATGAAGCCCTCCTAAATGAAAGATTTAATGAATTTAGAAGAAAAAATATAATTGCTTGACACAGGCACTAATATAGCAAACCTAAATAAATGGGTCTAGACCTGAGAGCTCTAGTTTTGGAAGACATGTCATATCTAAATAAATTGGATTTATAGTCATCTTATATCCAAGCCAGACTTAAAATGCTAAAAATATTCTCTATATTTTTAATATTTTTAAAAAATAAAATTGATATTAATTAGCGGCATAATGTGAACCAATATACTAGTATCTATACAAAATTTGTTTGTTTGTTGTTTGTAGACTGAAATTTATTGACATCAATGCATGAAGTAAGTGTGTTATTGGGGTTTTCAAAGAGTAAATAGTTAATAAAACATGCATGTGTTCATTGTATTTGTACTTTTGTATTCCAAGCGCTTTGCTCACAAACAAAGACCCCAGTCCTTCTGCACCAAATCAATCTTCGGACTTGCATGTTGACTACCCTCATCCCATAAATCCTCCTCCCTTTGTCCATTCCACATCTTTCTAACCTTCCCTCCTCCTCCTTTTCTATTACAATTTTTTTGCTGCGTTACTTGCCTCTTCTTTATTGGCAAAAGTCCTTCCTTTCTTTGTATCAATTGTTCATTTTCATCCCATTATTACAAAAAATTTCAATTAGTACCCTGTTCTGTTCAATTTTTTTCTCCCAATTTTCTTTCTTTATTAAGCTTTCTTTTCACAATTATATTTGTGTTAACAATCATAAATTGACCCGAGTTTGTAATTAGCAAACAGTCAGGAATGGCAGGTGGATTGGAAACTCTAGCTGGCCAAGCATATGGAGCTAAACAGTATCAAAAGCTTGGAAGCTATACTTGCAGTGCAATCATCTCTCTAATAATCATGTGCCCTCCAATTTGTGTCCTGTGGATCTTCATCGGCAAACTACTACCTCTACTAGGCCAAGACACTATCATCTCACAAGAAGCCTGCAAATACTCAATGTGGTTGATCCCTGCACTATTTGGGGGCGCAGTGCTTAAACCTTTGACTAGATATCTTCAGACACAAAGTGTGATTCTGCCAATGCTCATAACATCATCTTTCATCCTATGTTTTCACACCATTTCATGCTGGACTCTTGTGTACAAACTGCAATTAGGACAAAAGGGTGCGGCTATAGCCTTCAGTTTATCAACTTGGTTGAATGTGATATTGCTAGGCCTATATGTAAAGTTCTCCTCAGCATGTGAAAAAACTAGAGCTCCATTGTCAAGAGAAGCACTTTATGGTATCGGAGAATTCTTTCGGCTCGGTGTCCCTTCTGCTATTATGGTTTGGTAATTTCTTTTACCTTTTTCTTCTATCATGAAAATGCAATTTTTGTTCGTTCTGTTTTCCTAACTTTAATACTATTATGCTTTAATCACAGTCTTAAATGGTGGTCACTGGAGTTGCTACTTTTGCTTTCCGGTCTTTTCAAAAATCCAAAACTGGAGACTTCAGTGCTTTCTATATGGTATTTTTAATATTTATTTTTGCGACTATCTATATATTGACAAATTGGATGCTTGTAAAGATTGAATTAAATATTATTATAACTCTAATTTCTCAATAATATTTATTTTGCTTGATTTAGCCTCACAATCTCTACATTGCACTTCACTATACCATACGGATTTGGAGCTGCTGCAAGGTTTATAACCTTCTCCTATTGAAATCATATTCTTTAATTTAAAATAATGTATAGATTTCATATCAATCTGTTCATCCACATAGATTTCATGGTATTTTTGTAGCACACGAGTATCGAATGAACTAGGAGCTGGGAATCCTCAATTAGCTAGGATGGCAGTTCTGGTTGCGTTGTTTCTTGGTGGCACAGAGTCAGTCATTGTGAGCTCAGGGCTCTTCCTTTCCCGGCAAGTTTTGGGATATGCTTACAGCAATGACAGGCAGGTTGTGCATTATATTTCAGTCATGACTCCCCTGATTTGTCTCTCATTTATCATGGACAGCTTACAAGCTGTCCTTTCTGGTTAGTTTCTTAGCTCTGTTTCATTTTTTATTTGGTTAATATATAAGCAAAAGCAGCCTGAAATATGTGTCATCCTTTGCATCAGGTGTGGCTAGAGGAAGTGGATGGCAGAAAATAGGGGCATATATCAATCTTGGTTCATTTTATCTCGTTGGACTTCCCATGGCTGCTGCACTTGGTTTTGTAGCTCATTTAAGAGGGAAAGGCCTTTGGATTGGAATATTAGCTGGGTCCTTTGTGCAATCAGTTCTTCTTTCTATCGTTACTGCTTGTACAGATTGGAACAAACAGGTCCTTAGTCCGATCTCTTTTTTCTATCCTTCAACTTCTCTCACTTGTATATGCTTTCATGTCCTGTTCTATTAGAGGCTCCCATCAAGTGCAATGAAAAATTGATGACCTTGTGTGCATACAGGTAACAAAGGCAAGGGAAAGGGTATTAGAGAGAAGATCTTCAATGATGGATGAGGAAAAATAGATTATAAGAATCTATACTTCCTTTAGAAATGTTCGTAGAATGATCCTTTGAAAGTATGAAATTGCACTTGGTTCAATGCCTTGTTCTTGTTGTGCATGTGAGCCAAAGTGGCAGAGGATTTACTATAACATTTTTAAAACATTGTAAATACATTATCTTATTTTTATTTTAGAACAAATACCATAGCTTTAAGTTTTTTCCTTCTCTTTCATGCTTAAAATGTTTGATCTTGAATCTTTGTTTGATGATTGTAACTAGGGATTATTTTTTTTATATAAAAATTAAATTCAACTGAAAATAATTATCTCTAATCCTAACTAAATTAAACTCTAAACTTTAAATCTACCAAACACCTTAAAAAAAAACTCCAAATGAAATTAACATACCATAAAATATGATAATCCAAGTACAATTAATCAAAATATGATCAAAAGTCTATAAATACAATCTTTAATAATGAATCTCCTTATGCACATTTAATAATTTATATGCCTGAAATAAAAATTATTGCGGAAAGGGATAAGTTTTCATAACACACATATGATGATGATTGCATTAAAAACTTTCATATTACGGCATAACTCATCACATCATTCCCAAGGTATGTACATAAATGGTACAATGTTTTGAAAATGTGTGATGGTCAGTCACACTAAATACATCATATGCACGCCTAACTTGCACACATCAAATACATCGCATGGTGCTACATGCATACATGACATATATCATTGACACGCCTCGCGTGCACATATTAAGCACATCAAATGCATCCCTCTTGAATGATATCAAAATGCAGAGTCAACACTTCATAAACACATATTTCATGATAATCACCACTCCACATGCAAACGCACATATTTCATAGATACTTTCAAAAATATATCTATATCAATTACTCACAATCAAATAACAAGTTTCACTATATCATATGGATATGGATGTAAACACACATTTCATGTATATTCTTAAAGATATAATCCATATTTATTACTAAAAATCATACATCAAATTCTCACTTTGTAGTATTCAACCACTTTCATTGTAAAAGGAGTTCATATATGGTGCTCTTGAAATACTTCAATATATTTAAACACAATATCAAACCAACTTTAAATTCAAACAAAATCAAATAAAACATAATAAATCATCGATGCATTTGAATTACTTGTTTGGACATAACAAAGGTTTACATGATCAATAGATATAGTTATCAATATTTAAACATATAGATAATAAATCAACAATGCTTCTAAATTACTTGTCTGCACATAATAATAAAAAAACTATCTTCTACCATCTAGACCAAATTTATATATATATTTTTTAAATTTAGAGGTCAAATCATAATTTTATAAAATTTATGGACTAAACTATAATTTTTACAAATTCAATAGCAAACTAAAATTTATCATCTTTAACTTGACAACTAGTTTTGTATAGAATTCTAAAATATGTTTCAAGAGTCAAATTATAAATTTTATAAAGCTTAGAGACTAAACTATAATTTTCACAAATTTAGAACTAAACTAAAATTTCATTATTATTTTTATACGTGTATGACACTGCAATGATTATCCTTCTAGATTGGGTCGGGGGTGAAAAAAATAAGAAATTCAAGTTCCTTTATAGTTTAAATATTTGGAGTCACCACCTAATATTTTTGTCATTAAAACTTTAACTAGTTTATAAAGTTTGGATAAAAGAACTAGTTATATATATGAAAGACAATATAATTCTTCATTAAGCTAGAACAAGTTGTATTGTTTATTTTTCTAATTATTGTTAAGGCTTTGTTGTGTTTTTTTAATCGTCAATTTGTCTATTGATTAAAACAAATTTACCTTGCTAAAGTGGACCATGGTTTCATGGGTCAAATCTAGTTATTCTAAAGTCAATATATATTTTATTATATATTATATGCTTGTTTCCCTTGTTACTAAGATTACATATTATGTATAAATTCATAATTCTCAAAGATTAAAAGTAAACAAAATGAAAGAAAGAAAGGGGATATTTTATTTATAGGCTTAACTTGCTTTTTGTAATATTTTAATTATGTCTTATATGTAAGTTTATAAATCTTGCTATTAAAAATAAAAAAATTGGTTTTTTTTGGGTGTTTTTAAAATTTTTACGAGACTTTATAAACTTGTTATAAAATCCAATTATACAAATTAAATATTTTTTTATTTCTCATCTTTTTTTAAAACTCTAGGGCAAAAAAAAAAGAAAGATGGATAAAATATCTTTTTTCCCCTTTATTTTATGAATAACAATGCAAAGGTTTTCTTTTTGTACAATTCCAAGAATTCCAAAAAATAATTTTTGAATTTTTGATTCTTTTAAAAGAAAAACATTGAAAATAATGAAAATTAATCAAATGCTTCAAAAATATATATTTTTTGGATTTTTAAGAAATATATTTTAGAAAGAAAATCAAGAATTCAGTTTTGACAAGCTATAACCTTAAAACTACTCTTTCTAGAATTCTCATAGAAAATTAGTCCAATTTCTTAACCCTTTATACCAGTAACACATCAATTAAACCAATCACATCTTAAATCATAATTCCTAACTAAATTACTAAAAATCAACTAATTGAAATATTAATAATTAATTATGAATCAAACTTAATAACATAAACTTTAAAAAAATTTAAAAATCTTAACAAATTCAAAATCTTAGTTAATAACAAAAATCATCATATCTTAAAAACATAATTCATCTATCACCCATGATCCATCTCTTCCCTTTCTTCTCCCACCCTTCTCTCTTCTTTTTCTTTTTTGGTTCATCTCTATCTCTTTCAAATTTTTGGTTCCTTTATATATATATATATGTGTGTGTGTGTGTGTGTGTGTGTGTGTGAAGACCAATAGCTAATAAATCATTAATGGTTATAAGGGCAATGATATAGTTCTTCATTTAAAATTTTAGAATATTATATTCTCTTTATCTTACAAAAAAATTCATAACCTGACATAACTCAAATCATTAAATACCATAAATTTCTCATTTAATACAAAATTCACAATTATCTCCATAACTCATTTTTTATATATCATCAATCAATGCTAAAAAATCTATTTCAAAAATCATAAAATATCACCATGCTTTCACTACATACTTTAATACTTTTATAAGGAAATAACTTATGCATAACTTATTTTTATTCATATTTCTTGTAATTCAAACAATGATCTCTTTCTCTTTGACCAAATTGATTTGATACTATATTTGTCACGTCCTGAAAACATACCAACCATAAAAAAGACATGATTGGCATATGGTTAAGGAGATGCCACCAAAAACCTCCCTAGTAGTGTTAAGCCTTAAACCTTAAATCTACAAAAAAAAACATTAAAAATAAAAATAGATTCCATATAAAATTTGCATACCATAAAATATTATAATCTAAATAAAATTATTCAGCATATAATCATAATAAAAAAATTATAAATATAACCTTTAATAATGAATCTCCAAATGATTGTCTCATTCTCCATAAGTGGTTAATCTTTGCAATACTTCCTCTAGCATTTAATAATACATATGCTTGAAATAAAAATCATTATTGAAAAGATTGGGCTACCATGACTTACGGAGTAATCAAAATAAATACCCTCAAAATAATATTATCATAACACAAATATGATGACTATTGAATTAAAAACTTTCATATTACTACATCAGTTCATATAATTGGTAAGTGTTTTAAAAATTTGTGACACATCAACTACATCATTTGCATGCTTCACATGCACAAATCAAATGCATCCCTCCTAAATGATATCAAAATGCATATTTCACACTTCATAAGACACATCTTTTATAATAATTACTCACTCCATATGCAAACAAACATATTTCATAAATACTTTCAAAGATATATCTATATCAATTATTCATAATGATATAACTAATTTTATTATATCATACAAATGCAAACACATATTTTATAAATATCCTAAAAGATATTGATTACTCACAATCATTTATTGAATTCTCACTTCATTGTATTCAACTACTTTTATTATGAATGAGTTGTATATGATGCTTTGGAAATATCAAAACATATTTAAGCACAATAACAAATTAACTTTAAATTCAAACAAAATCAAATGAAACATAATAAATTATCAATATATTTGAATTACTTGGAACATAAAGGATTGATAGGTATGATTATCAATATTTAAACATACATATAATAAATCATCAATACATTTGAATTACTAGTTGGCACATAACATACAAATTGTCTTTTACCATTAGGACCATTTTTGTAATTTTTTTTAAACTTAGGAATCAAATCATATTTCTATAAAATTCAAGGACTATACTAGAATTATCATAAATCAATGATCAAACTAAAATTCATCATCTTTAACCTCACGATCAATTCTTTTAGAATTTCTAAATACATTTGAAGACTTAAATTATAAATTTTTTGAAGCTTATGGACTAAAAGTAATTTTCATAAATTAGGGACCAAACTAAAATTTTATCATTCCCAACCTCAAAACTTCTCTTTCCAGAGTACCTAGCAAAGATTGATTCGATTTCTTAAGCCTTCATACTCATAACATATCGATTAAACCTATCACGTTTTAATCATATTTCCTAGCAAAATCACCCAAAATCAATTACCAATTAAATTTAACAACATAAACTTCAAATATTTTGAAAGTTTAACTAATTTGATTCCTTACGTTATGGGATGAAACAATTTGTTTTTCAATTAAAAAAAAGGCATGAGTGTTGTTCATGTTTGTTACCATGAAGAAAATATCAACTGTAAAATGAAAAGTTAATACAAGAGTTCAATATAATAAATCATGAAATATACGTTTCAGTTTCTCTTTCTTTAAGTTTTTTTTAATTAAAAATATAACCAATAACTCAGTAGATTTTTCTTAGAAGGATTCAAATAGAAAAAAAAATCAACAAAATTGAATTTAGTTTTGCAAGTTTATATATATATATATATATATATATATATATATATATATTGGATTTGTTTCCCAACACTTTGAGTACCCAATAAAAATATAATGATGTGTATGAAAAGCAAATCTGACGCCATAAGAACCCAATAAAAAAAATAGAGTAAAAAGAAAGGTGTGAGTGAAATTAAAAAACTCTAGTAGATTCATTGTTCATATGAACAATGTTTTCCACTTCAAGTTTTTTAATTGTATTGAGAATTTTTTTAGAACATGATAGATTCAGTCCAATATAATAACTTATTATGTTATAGAAATCCTAAGGTTACTATTCCATTTATATAAAGAAAACATTGGTTTCGCGGTAAAACAAGAAGCAAATAAAAAGAAAATCTACCTCGACTTTTAATTATGTTTTGTGAAGAAAACAAATCTAAAATAAATAATAATAATAATGATAATAATAATAATAATACTATTTTTACTATTACTACTGTAACATGGAACATCTTAACAAATTATATATTAAAAAAATAAAATTAAAAAAAAAGAGTTAATTATGTAATAGAGAAAAAAACTAATCACCATATACATCTTAATTAAGGTAAGTTAATGTTAAGAGTTTGTCTAATATGGTATATGCATATTTATTATTAAAATTAAAAGATTATTATAACTTAAGACAATGATTTAAGATATGAGCGCGAAAACACAGGTGTTATACCTAGGATGATGAGAAATTGATAGGTATGACCCATTCAAGATTATATTGATTGAAATGAACTTGAAAGACATCACTTATACTCAATAGAACTATATAAAATTGTATTTATCCAACCTAAATTCACTTGCAGCCTATATGAAATTGTATTTATCCATCCTAAATTCACTTGCAGCAGTAAAGAAGGTCATTCCAAAAATAAAAACACGAAGAATAAATCTACACACATCAACAGAAATATAAAAAATCAAATTCAAACAACAAATCAATGTTTACATTTAATATTTAATGTTAAGGTTTTACAAATATTTACATTTAGAATTTTTAAAAATATTATCATCATAGATGAATTTACTATTTAAAGGTGAGTGAATGGATAATCAAAGAAGTAAATTATAAAGGTATTGTCAAAGACACCCTCAAACCATAGATCTAGATTTATATATACAACAAAAAATGATATAGTTTGAAAATAATATCATGTATTGACCGTTCTCCTTATTCTTTGAACTCTTAAGAACAAGAACCACGTAAACATCATGTCATCCTTGGGTTGATTCTAAGATTTTAAAAAAAAATCAATACATAAAATTGAAGAAATAAATCTCATCCTAGGAATACCAATCTTGAATTGAAAATTTTTTATCATGAATCATTCAATTCTATTATCTGTTAAGCAACATTTATAGCATAGGATCTAATATTGGATTTTTCCATCTTAGGTTAATTTACAAGTAAAAAAAATATTAAGACATAATATAACAAACAACAAATAGTTTAAAATTTCATAAAAAAGATATGGTATTGTATTTATTGATTTTGTTATCAAATAAGTAGCATCCAAAGGACAATGAACAATATTGAAACTTACCATCATGGCTTGATTAGCAAATAAATAAAAAATCCAATACATAAATTTATAAAAAAAATAAACAAAAAAATAAATGTATTAATTAGTTATATTATTTTTTAGACAACATCCCAAGGATAAGTTATGATATTGACCTTATCATCTTAGGTTGATTCACAAATTAAAAAATAGTTATTACATGAAATAAGTTCAAAAATCACACATTAAGTATAATTAGTTTTATTATATGTTAGGCAACATCTAAAGAACATGGTTTAATATAGTACCTTCCCATCCTGGATTGATTCGTAGATTAAAAAAAATCAATTACACATAAAAAAAAATAAAAGTTTTAAAATCATGCATAAAAATTATCATGCATTAATCAACTCTATAATTTGCTAGATGACATCCAAAGAATAAAGCTTGATATAAGACCTTGTCTTCCTGGGTAAATTTGCATATAATAAAAACTATTAATACAAAATCACATAAATGATATAGTTTTTTTAGTTATCGCTCTCAATGATTTATACAAGTACTTAAAACAAACAAAAAATTTTTTTCTTTTCTATATATATATATATAATCCACCCATTATTTATTGATAAAAAAATTACAACAATGAACAAACACATCCACACATAATTAAAAAAATTCAACTCTAATATCAAGTCATTACATCTTAGATAAACCTTCTCGATCCTTCCATTCTCATTGTAGAATATTGGTTTCCATCCTTATTTCACCTTGAAAATAAATCTATATTGGCATCATACCCTTGAGGTTTCCAAACCATAGTGTAAAACCTAACACTTCAAATATTTCTCAATAATATGTATGAAAATAAAAAATTTATTGAAACTTATTCAAAAATTCATTTTGAGGTTTGAAATTGACCTTCAAGAGTGGTTGGGGTTGATTAAAAGTTGTTGGAATGGACTAGCAATATCAACACATGACATTCATACCCTGTCATAACTAGTGGCACTTGGATCTACGCTCTGATGGCAAAGAAGGCACATGATTGGCTAGATTAAGAGTGCAAATAGAAGATTGATCCACTTAAAGGTTCAATTTTTTTCTTTTTTTTCTATTGATTAATACTTAAAAGTGTATTTTTATCAAGGTTTTATATCATTATTTTGCACTTGAAGTATTAATAACCCTTAACTAGAGCATGTTTTATAATAACAAATATGATAATATAAGATACCATTAATTTATAATAAATGTTCATCTTAAATATAGGCCTATTGCATAAATCAAAGGTTTGATTGATGAGTTTAACTACTAAAATTAAGAAAACAAAGAACTGACTAAGGTTAGAAAAGAGATGTTCAATCCAAACTGGAACACCATTCCGTTATTTGATTATATCTAGAGCTGTAGAATTTGAATTTAGGTCTGATATATACATATGAATAGAAAGGTAAGATACAAGCTTAAAAATTTCATGAAGAGTCCATATTCAAAAAGGTCATTTTTAAGTTCAAATTATAGCAACAACAGAAAAGTAGAAATTTATCCTGCAACCCAAACATTGTTCAGTGTTTAGCCCATATCTCGAGTTCTAAAAGTTTAAATGCATCGCTTCTTTTTTTGTTGAAAAGCTGGGATAATTTTCCAGAACTTTAATAGGGGTTATCTATTCAAATTCTAAATTTAGCAATGATATTTTTTGTAGACAAAAAGATAAGGATTGTTACAAAATGAAGAGGTGGTCACCCACTTAATAATTAGTCATTAAATCAATAGTTCTGATTTTTGGCATATAAAAGGAGGTATTTTCCATGCATTTAGGCATCTTGGTTTTTAGATCAAGATTATGTTCTTGTGCTCTTTTTCTTTATATTTTTGTAATGTTTAAGTTTTGCTTTTATTAATCTTTTATTTATACCTTTTATTTTCTTTACTATACTTATATAATCATGTTCTCCTCTTGTTTATTTATATTTCCCTTCTTTATTATAATTAGTTAAGTTTATTATGTCAAGGTGAAAAAATTTCACTAATAGTGTTATAATAAGTATAATATAAATTTAATATGAACTTCAATAATTATATCCTAAACAACTTGCTATTAACATATCTTATTATTTTTATCTTATTAATTCTTAATACATTAATCGTTAAATGGTTAATCTAAATTTATGTGGTATAACACTTGGTATAACAAATGTTTGACACTTTTATAGCTAACCATATTGTATAACCTACACTTGTGCTATAAAAGGAACTTGATTTGTTGTTAATATAAGTTAGCATCATGAATTCCTAACAATATTTAAAAGTTTGGTGTTACTTAAATAAGATAATTAATATGATCATGTTAACAATTTATAATGAGCTCTTAATGATAAATTATTTGATGGGAACCTAATTTGTGTGTGGTTTCTAGTTGAGTAATAAAAGGAGTTTATATTATACTTACTTGAAATAAAATTAGTGGATCCTGTAATCTTAACAACTGTTTTTATCATTGTTTAATCTTCACATTAATCTTACATCTCAAAGTTCTCTTTAACTCATCATCATCATCATCATCATCATCATTATTATTTATAATTTATATAGTTAACCTCCAAGTGATTCGATCCTGGTCTTATCGGTTTATTTATTACTTCGACCCTCTTATATTTATGAGAAGACATCAATCTTTTGATCATGTCATCTATCTAGGTTTCTTTCTCTCTCTTCATTGCTTGACTACTAATGTGCTAAGCATTGGGTAGGGTTTTGGTAAATAAAATGGTTGCTCGATTGGAATGAAGGGTTAGTCAGTATGAGGGCCAGTTGTTGTTATCACTCAATATGGTGCTAAGAGAAAATTAGAAAGGGGCTGCTGTGTTCTCTCCCTCTCTCTAGTTTTTTCTCTCTTTTATAGTTTTTTATTCTTTTTTATTTTTCTTTTCTTTATATTTCTCTTTCTTTCCCAATGTAGTGCTTTTTCTTTCTTCCTTTTATATTCTACCTCTCTTTTACAGTTCTTTAAGTTCCTGTTTATATTTTTTTTCTTCTTTTTTTCCCTCTTTGTTACTTTTTATCATCTTATCTTCTCCTACATTCTATAAACTTTTCATTTCATCTCTTCTTTTTCATTTTTCATATCCTTATCCTCCTATCTTTTAATTACCTGAAAAGAGGCCAAAACTTTATATTCATTTTAGTCCCCTTTTCCTTACTTGCTCATCATTCCACCCACTAATCTTTTTTTATTTTACTATTTAATTTTATTTTTTTTCTTTATTTTTTTAAAAATTTTATATTTTTTTAATTTTTAAATTTTATAGTCTATCAAAAAAACTCTTACTAATAATTTATGGATTTTGGTATGTCCCTCAGTAATAAATATACTAATGGATTTGCACACAAACAAAGTGTGCAAAGAAATTTTTGTCACTTTATTTAGTCAATATATTCATCTATAAATATAACATATCACTAATAGAATACTATTTGTAATTTTGTCGAAGCGTTAATAGTAGTAGTGATATTTGCAGTAATTGTTTTTCAACTCTCTAGAATATAAAAATGGTTTAGTTCTGTCGATAACCCCATCAATAATAGTGGCATTAACAATAATTCTTTTTCAATTCTCTGAAATATACCAACAAAGTTATGTCATTGGTAACCTCACCAAAAATATTTTAAAAATACTTCATAAAATATTGAAAAGAAGTAGAAAAATAATTAAAATCAAATAAACTAATATAAAAATCAAATATTTATTATAAATTTAAAAATTTATACATTCAAATATAGTAAATCTAAAATAGAGGTGGTGATAAAGGAAAAGGTTGGTCACCGTCGAGTTCGTGAGACCAATGAGGGGGACACATGAACCATTCATCTATGATTTCATCTCCATTACCAATTGACAAAGTTCTTCATAATCAGCAATGAGTCATTCATATTTATCATTAAGATGGATCATTTGATCATGTATTTATTGGTCTAACATCACCTTGAAATTACAACAATAACACTAGCATTCCCTTTTGATAAACTTGGTAGATGAAGTAGAATCATGAATAGTTAACAAAAAATGTGTAGTGAAATTAAGTATCTCAAGATATATGAATAATTAATTAGTACTTACATGTGTTCTTAACTACGTAGAATGTTGTTGATCTTATAATCGAAAAATTTGAGATTTAGTTAACTATGAGTTTTGCAACAATAAATATGAATGATGTTGCCTACAATGAATTCAATAATGTATCAGTATATGATATTATAAAAGATAAATTATTAAAAAATAATGACATGTTAAGTAGTAAACTTACTTAATAAAAAGTCTCAGTTCATCGCAGTTAAATAGCATATAATTATGTGCTTATCTGAATTTTATTTTTGATAAATATCTTCCCCTCATAACATTTTTTGGTATGGGTCGTCTAAGATAGACAAGTTCTCACTTGAAGACACTTTTCCACCATCATTATGCCTTGGAGCACGATTGATTTTTGTTTTTAATTGAGGCTTGAAATAGTATGATATAGGCCTCACATATCGAAGCCTTAACATGTGCCTTGTTTTTTTACTTTTCTCTTAAGATTGAACAAGTATCGGCATAGAATTAAATAAATGTTTTGAAATATACAAAGAAAAGCAATAAAAGTTGCTTTCAACTTTTGCTTTAAATAGTAAATGTATAGGTAGGTGCTCTATCAAGTTAAAAATGATAGAGAAAATATCATCTCAAGTTTGCATATTTTCTGGACAATACTATTTCAAGTCTCTTTATATGTTATGTTTGTAACTTTTTTTAGCATATATCTATAAAAAAAATGATTGATCTTTGTAAGCATTTCTCATTCCTCTTTGACAATAAATCCCAGTAAACTAATGAACTGAGTATTTGCATAAACACGTGGCAGGCATGGCTCTTCATTTTATATAATTTGCAATCATTCAAATTCACCAATCATGATATGTTTATGGCATGCTTATCAGAAAAACATAGACATTTAAGTTATTGATAAATAAATAACTGTGCATTCTTGTCTAATATGAAGCTCACTTTAGGCTTTATAACCCGTGACCCAACATAAACTAACTTTATATTTTTACAGTGATAAAACAAAGCTATATTTATTCTAGCCTTAATGTTGTCCTTTATCTTCTCCTTCACATGCATAACCATATTAAAAATATTCTTAGACATGTTCTTTTTTATATATATGACATCAAAGTTATGACATAGGAGATTGGTCTTTTAATAAGAAAACTCCCAGAAAATACTTTGTTTTATCCAATTATGGGTTAAACCAAAAACTAAATTTTTTTGCTTACTAGATTGAAAACTACGCACAATATTACTGTCCTCCGACACCACATGTTATACAATTTTTTACCTAAAAGAAGTGGCAGTGTAACATCTCTTTCAACTCTGCCAAAAAGGAAGTACTATTTGTTCTTTCCAAACTTATAATTCATTAGTAAGAACTATCGGTGGAAGTCAAGAAAATATGTTTTATTGTTGTTTGTGAGGGTGAATGCCTTATTATCTTCCATATAGTATAGATACGCTAGTTTTTCATGTGGGCTCTAATCATAAACCATTTCATAAGTAAGAAAATCATTAATAATCCACATCAAAGTAGTCTTCATCAAAAAATTTTGTTTCCTTGTCATAAGTCAAAGCCTCAAATAACCATAATTGTTTCAACTCATTAAACAACAGTCGAATATAATCATTTATATTCTAACCTGGACTATTAGAATCAAGTATAATCTTAGATAAAAACATAAACTTCAGCTTCAACACATCCCCGATGACAAGTTGTAAACCGTAAGTATCACTGACCAATAAGAATGACCTAAATAGATTAAATTGTCTATACATAATACAAGATGCACATTCATTGTCTCCACTAAAAATTAAGGATGCACATTATTAAAGTGTTTCCAGGCTTCACTATCAGAATAGTGCACCATCACTCCATCCATTGTATCATATAATTAGTGTCATGTCATATACTCAACAATCTTTGATGATATAAATAACCTTTGCAATCTAGATATAATTGAAAAATATCTAAGTTTTTTATATACGACAAGAGTCCTTCCCTTGCCAGTCATGGGTTTATAACGAGAATGCTTATATATTTTGCACTCGATCAACTCTGTATTTTCAAAGTAATACAACATGGATAAGTTTGAACATGTGTCAATTTTCTTGTATCCTAGATTAAGGGGTTTCATCTTAGATTTAGCAGTATAGAAGTTCTCTTTTAGCCTATTCCCTTCAAGTAAAATATTTTACTCATTCAACAATTCTGTCATAACCGGCCTCACACAACCCATGATTTGACTTGATGTTGAACACAGGTGCAACGACCGATAATTTACTATGATTTGTTAAATCATCCCATAATACTTCTCAGAATATTTCAAAAGATCAAAAAACCTGATTATGTCTGTATTAGTTTCCTCATCTATGATTGGACATTGATTAGCATAAACCTTATTCATTCATCGCATCTATAATCATATTGCTATAACGATTACTATTGTTATTTACAACTTCATACACGTTATTAAAATAGAAGTTGACCCAACTATCATTTTTAGCATGGTATCATGAGTAACATATAGTTCTCCATATGTATATAAAATAATGATGACAACATGTATGAATTAACTATGTTAACTAAATAATTTGTAAAAATATTGATTTAACTCAAACTTATTCAATGTATTTGAATGGTACTCTTAATTCATTATCAATTATCTAAATAAATTAAATTTCTACACATTTATCAAAAATTTCAACTTGGCAATAAAATTGACAAATATAAAATGAATTCGTTAAATAAGTCATTATTTATTTCATCACAAAACATCTAAGTCAAAAATTTGATATAAGTTTCATCAATTTACAAACAAGTATAATTTTAAAAAATAAAAAATAAACCCTAACATGTACAAATAATAAATCCATACAACAAACTTGTATGAGAAAAAACTATAAAATAAATAAACACCCAAACAAAATATATGTACTACAAAAAAAATAAACATTTTGAAATTATGTTAAAAAAAGAGTAGATTTGCTCACTTAAAATAGAGAATCTTCAATAAAATTTGAATCAAAACATAAATGCTGACAAACTAAGTTTGTGGTGATCAAAATTGTTATCAGAGATTGAATTATTCAAGATTTAGGGGTGGTTGTTTGTCGCAAAAACAAATATATAAGAAAAAAGAATAAATGTGGGAATGAAAGAAGACAGTCGATCACTAGGTTATAAATTAAAATGTATAATTTTTCTTTTTGAATACCATTAAAATACCCTTTGTTATTCCCTTAATATATACCAGAAAATGTTTTTTGATAGTGTTTACCAATAGATATAAGGAAGAAAATTTATGTTAATAAAGGTTATTGTAATATAGTGATATAATTTTTTCATTTGTGTTTCCATTTGTTTTTTCAATTTTATGAGAATGATATATAAGAATGTGATCAAAATTTTAAAAAAAGTTTCGATGGCCAGATAAAAATGTAACCCAGAGTGAGAGCTTGCACATTGAAAAAAATTATAGAGAAACCGCTACCTTTTTAGGTTTTTGTTTTATAATTAATTGTAATATAATAATTATCACATGGTATTGTTTTACATATATAATAAACTACCTTTTTAGGTTTTTGTTTTATAATTAATTGTAATATAATAATTATCACATGGTATTGTTTTACATATATGTTACGCGAGTATTTCGTCTGTGTACTTGTGTTATTAAAGTACATGCAACTGCATTAGAGGTAGATGATTTTAAAATAATTACTATTATTTTTGTGGTCCTTAACTCTCAAAATATTTTTTATGGTGGTTGAGTAAATTGAAAATAACTTTAGTGCTTTAAGACTACCTATCATTTTATACTCCATCTTCTTAAATTGAATCACACGCATATATTAAAATTAATATAATTTACATGAACTGAAAAAATAGAAATAATATATAAAAGTACTCATCTACAATTTATTTACTTTCAATTGCATCCTTTCACAATTTAATTATATAAAATTAAGCCTGAAAAGGTGAATTCAAGTGAAGGAAACAAGAAGAAATATCAAGTTCATTTTCATTGTGCGGGCACAAGATTTTACAAGAAATGTATGGTGGTAAATACAGCAAGAGGCCCTAGATAAATATGGAAGGATAAGGTAACAGTAGCATCGCATTACCAATGGTTTCTAGCAGTGCAAGAATTTATGTTCTGGAGGCTATAGCAGACAGTGCAGAAAGCAATTGAATCATCCCGTTAATAAATCTGGTATGATCAAATTATGACTGAAATTAGCCCTCGAAAGTCTAGATGATTAAATTGTTGACTTGCACTTCTAGCTTTAAAGCCTTTATGTGCTGGGAAAAAGAAAAGGAAAAATCTTGCAGAGTTACAACTTCTACTGAGAGTTTCAAGAAATCATTGACTTGCAAAGTTAATAAAATTACTTTTAGAACTAATGATTGAGCTGCATTTTTACACTAGCTGTGATTATATCTTTGATCATACAAGAATCTATCTATTTTTTTTATATTGAAAGCTTCAGATGCTCTTGACACATGCAAAGCATCCCGAAAGAACCTTAAAATGTTGAAGTGCAGATCAATTCAGAATAAATCAGGAACATTTTTAGCAAATATCTATGATGTCCTGTAAAGACACCCTCCATCTGTCAAATCTGAGCATGGTCTAGACTTCAGACATGTGCAAGGAATCCTAAATATATTAATGATACCTTGCACAAACAACCAACAAAGTTTGGAGTCTAACTAGCTGGCTTTCCCCGCGATTCGCTGCGGGGGATTCACAATCGTCATTAAGCGAATCACTGATAACAAATAGGTGAGAAATGACATACAAAAAAGATTAGTAGTAGAAAAATCTCCATGAAGAGAGGATGGGGGAAAAAAGATACATTTTTATGCAAGAAGCATGCTATTATGTAATAAGTGCAGCTAGGGCAAGATCTCCAATCTTCGCTTCTCTTTGGTTCCCATTCACAAAAACATGACAATTCAGATCTCTTTGGATCATAGGGGGGTCATGGCTATGGAAGCAAAGAATCCCTCTCAAGATATGCCTACACCAATGCTTCACAGCTTTATTGTTAGCTCTTTTCTATACCTATGAAAGACCAGAAAAGCGAAGAGAATATAATCATAAGATTATAAACAATTCAAAAGACCCATAAAGCATAATCAGCAGAAAAGTAAAGAATGGGCCATGGAATCATTAGTGTTTGAAAAATTCTTATTGTCTTAAAGTCCAAGAAGTGAACATTTCAGTCACAATCAACAAACCATTACCAAAAACTCACAGTAGAATCTTCCGAAATCTTCAGGGTTTTCAAGGAACAATTGAGGCTGACTTGGTTCCTAGCAACTTCAATCCCTTCACTGCTCTATACCTGCCTAAATCAATCAACAAACCATTATCAAGAACCCACAGAAAGACTACAAAAGAATCCAACTTTTGCAAAAACAAGACATGAGCATCCATCAAACTCAAGCAAAGAAAATTAAGGCGGCAAACATACGGGAAACTTTTTTTTCTAAATGGGATTCATACAAGGTCTTTGAGGCTCCTCTGCTAAGGCTATCATTGTAGTCCAAGAAGAAAATAAAACCCCAAAATCAAGCTTACAATTGAAAGAAGAAACACACAAACAGAGAGAATAGAAGAGGAAAGAAGTACTCTGGCAACTATTCTAGGTGGATCAATTTCAACAAACTCAGAGTAATCAGGTGGTTTCAAGATGTGAGAGATCATTAATTCTCCAACTTCCAATTGCTTATTTTTATTCTCTATTTCTTTCTTTGTTATGATTCAGATTTCCCCTCATAGTATTTTCCCTCTTCTCTTGACTGAAAGGAGGACTGAAGAGTCGGATAAATGAGGGGAAAGAAGAAAATTTCAATAATGAGGTTATGCCAGCATAGAGATGATCCTAATTTCCTTGAAACTTTTATATCAATCATAAGAGCATAGGATCACTTCCTCAAATGAAGCCAAATAAGCTAGAAACCCTATTATTATCTTACATTATTGCATTTTCTCATGCCATGGCTAACAACACCGTGTGTCTTAAAGGGCCCAGCTACCAAAATATTATTCCAAGGAAAATATTATTTTCCATATCTTCCAAGTTTTGAGTAGAGCTCGACCAGCAAAGATAGATCACTCCTATTTTAACATCTTGCAATCAACAAAAAACTAGCAAGTGTTATGCAATTTGGATATCTGCACGTCGTAAGAAACAGCTTAGACATACCCGGCGTCACCGTGAGCTTGCTAGAACATGACCAAGCCCTTAAAAGTTTACATTTGTGGAAGAAGAAAAGTTCAAAATTCAACTTAGACTACCAGTAAGGTTTTATTCAGCCTTCAACGCATTCAATAGACTTGGTAACTCCTAAACTTTAATCTAGTTCTAAAAATTTGCTAAAGAGAAACTTACAGAGGTGAAACACCAGTATCATGTCCATTATCAATAAGATCTGGCCAGTTGTAGTTTGCAGACTCCTTAGCTGCATTTTCAGTAACTGGTTTTTTTTTTCTTTGGCGGCATCGTTTGCTTTTCCAATGCCAATGGCACTTTCCTTATCATCATTCTCTCCATAGATAGAAAGCCTGAACTCTTCAAATACTTTGACAGCTCCTAGCCTGTGGACCATAAATATGAACATTTTTCAAGACAAAAATGATTGTTAAGATCCGCATGAAGGGCACATAATGAAAGAATGGTGGATGCAGTAAAAGATAAGAAGTTAAATTTGACATTACCTAGACATGGCTTCTTCATCAAGAAGGGTTTCATCATTGATTTCTGGCATGTCATCTTCATCCATACCTAGGGCCTGCAAAACTGCAGAGTGTCTCTGCAAACATGCAAGAAATTGTTTTGGAAATCACTGAGGAGGAGAATCCAGAAAAGATTAAAGGGAAGGGATGGAATGAAATCATAATAAAAATTAAGTTCACACTACTCAGTGTCCAGCAATAATTGTAATACAACAGCAAAATAATCTTATGGAGCGTGCTATATCCATATTGCTGGAAAATTGTGGATGATAACACAAAATGGCATAGATGCCATCCATTTCCAATTCATCTAGTTACTTCCTTTCAACAGTTCAGCATCCACAGACTTTGTAATCTTTCAGGGCATATAAGCTCCAACACTCACATAACAACAATCCGAACCACCAACACTGCAGAGGAAAAAAGCAATTACAATTACACTGTACTGCTAAAACCACTTATTAGATCTTGGTGGCTATGAAAGGGAAACATACATCAAAAGAAATTGATGAATAGGCAGGAATAAAACGGAATTATATGGAAAAAAAAAGGAAATAGATCAGGCCACCACCTAAAAACAGTAGGTAAAAGCACAAACCAGTCTATGCATTTGCCTTTCTTGGATGTCGGTTGGTTATCTGATTTGAGCTGAAACATTTACAATAACATTAATTTACAATAGCATGAGGCCGTTGTAGTCGAGGATTGTGAACAACAGTGGTAAAACCAAGGGGAGCATAACCTATTCAAATCAGGCCAAAGAACAAAAAAAAAGGAGCATCCTGGAAGAAATGCTTGCAATTGTAAAAGGAAAGCATAGATTCATTTCTCATCCAGACAGCATGACATTCAGTGTGAAAACAGAATCAGTTTCGCAACTGCAAAACTAAAAATAAACAACGTCAGTTGACCTAACAAGTTGGGCACAACATTAACAATCCATTCCCAGTTCTATTATCTCGCATCTGCATCATTATTGGAGATCTCAAATTTGAACATGGCTAAAAGACACAAAAATATTCTTTCCATCTTCGTCATGATAGCATGAATTTCTGTCTTTGCATAAAACCTTTACTTGAAAAGCCATAGAACTTTTACTGAGAATAACTATGTAATCATTTCTAGGGGGTTGTACAGTAAAGAAGGAGGTGCACCTCAAGGAATAATTTTACTACATGTAGTAATGCTCTAGCATCTTTGCTTTTGGTTCTGCTTTTTGAAGGATTAATTGAATTCTTCTCCATAACCATTGCGTCGAATCAGTTACAGACGTTCATTTGAACATTATGATGAAACTGTATGCATCCAAAGTCAAACCCCTCTACTATTTCCCATAATAAAAAAAAAGAAAGAAAAAATTGGCTTGTCGATAGAACACACATCAATTTAAAATTTATTAATGATGCTAACAGAAACATAAAAATTAATTTTAGATTTTAATTATTAGGATCCGTGTGTCAACTATATCAATGTTTTGGATTTCAAATTGTCATGCAGTCATGATCGTGATGAATGCTAGTTCATCATTTGTTCTAGATACAAATGAAAGGTCATGTTGCTACAAATCAATCATTCCAAGCAAGGAAGAATGCAGTCTTTGTTAAATGCATGGACATGATCCACCTGAAAAGTGAAGCAGGTGCATTTAAATTCAAAGAAGACAACCCCAGTTGAAATTTTGAATCAATTTTGACATTGAACTCTCAAAAAACCAGCTAACTTCCAAATCTAAAATCATTCAATAGCATAAAAACAAAAATCTAATCTAGAATAAATAATGGCCTTTAGCTTCTTTTTTTTGTCAGTGCAGTGCCATATCAAGAAATATTTATTCATTTTAATGACATTATATAGAGGATAAAAAAAGTTATGGTTTGAAATGAGGTTGGCATTTGTTATTTGATGATATAAACAATGATATTACTAAATTAAAAGCTGCAAACTTGGTGACTGTCAAGGAATTAATAGACTTCTTCAAACCTAGATCTTATTCAGGTAATCATATGTGCTTATGGGAATATTTAGGAAGTTCATGATCTAAAGCTTACATGCAACTTTTTTCTAAACAGAATCTGCAAATATGACAGCTAAAAGAATGTTGAAAATAACATAATTAGCACAACTCTACTTCAATAAGCTGGAGTTCTACGTATGCCCCAAAGTTTCAGTCTTTGTTCTAGTGCAACTACACCAAAACCTCTTCTGTTTTTTTTTTTCCTTCTTTTTTCCGGGAAGGGCATTGATATCAGCTAGGCAGCAAGAAGGAATCCCACTGTAGGAAGCTCAGCAACGATATTCTTTCCCGCAACCCTACAATCATATTAGTTATTTGCTTTACTTCAACTGGATCAATTTCTACTGTCAATTGATCAAAAAACACACATAAAAATGCTTAAATGTAAACAGATAAAAAAAAGATGGCAAACATAAATAAAAAGAGAATAAAACTTATCTTGTAAATCATCTTTATTCATCTATCCTGGAAAACAAACCCAAAATGAAACAAATCAAAAACCATAAATTTATTTTTCACTCACCTCAGCGATGCAATTTAGCACCTACCAGCCCAACACTGAAACATGTCACATGATCCATCCACCCTCCCCAGAGAGCACAGCCCTCACATAAAAGGGGAGACATCATAATTAGAACAAGAGACACGAAAGGGAAGAGAGCAAAAGAAAAGGAAAGGTAAAAGAGCAAAAAAGAAAGAAAGAAAGTGAAGGGGCTGGTCTGGCTGGGTTCAGGGCACAGGGGAGAGTAAATAGTAGCAAAGGAATTAATAGTCCGTGCCGACTAGTCGTCACCACGCTCCCTTTCTAACTTTCCACTTTCACCTCTTTGTAAAACCCTATCAACTCTCTCTTCCCCTCTCTTTCTTATTATATTCAGAGAGGCATAATTGATGAGCTATTTTTTAAATCTCAGATCCAGGTTTGTGGTTTTGGGAGAGAGATCATATCGGCATAAAGATAAAAATAATAATAAAAGGGATACATGTCTGGTTACTGATCTTTCCAGAGACAAAAACAGAGAAATGAAGACAAACACAGCGGTGGTGGCAAAAACCCCAGTTCTTTTACAGTTGTAGGGTAATATTAAACATCTTAATCTCTATCTATGACTCCAGGTAGCTTGGTCTCAAATTTGAAATCTCTAAATGAATCAAGAGAATAATACTTTTGGCACTGGAAGCTCAACCATCCTCTGCTATGCGAGGAACTCTACAGGTTTGGAATGACCTCAACAAGGTAAGTTAACTAGGTGTATCAGGGATTATCAGCAAGGAACTAGTGCAATGAAAGTGCAGTTCAGCAACAAAACAAATCCCAGTCTGTTGTATCCTCTAGTAAGATGCTCTCTGGTATGGTTGAAGGATTTCATTTAGCTAATGTGGACTAATAAATAAGAAAAAGAAAAACAACGCAGGTACACGAACTGCTAATCAATAACACGTTCTGGCAGGGTTTAACACTTTCAAGCTGGCAATTTGTTGATCGGATCCATGCGTTTTTTAATGTTCATTTGATAGTTCAAACTTCAGATTTCCATCTACCACTTGAGCTAATGCCAACGGACTAAGCAAATGGACATTTCCTATCCTACTGAATCTTGCAAGCTTCATTAAATGCAGTTTGATTAGCGTACACATCCTTTTACCAATTACACAAATCATTCATGCTCAAATAAGGTTCCGTGTTCATCTTAATCAGAAACTCATGCCCAGTGCATAAATTTATATATTTGACTGGGAAGCTTTAAACATGAAGGTTAAAGAAAAACCTTAGATATACGAAAACAGCAGTTTAAAGTAGACAATGATATATATCGAAAGAGAGAGCACAGCGCACACATGCAGCCAGAACAAGAGTGCCGAAGCCTCCTTCACTGCATAACCTCTCAAGCTTGGAATAACTCCCAACAAAATGGCACTAGGTGTAGTGTATTGCAGCAAAAGCACAAACTGGTACAATCGGTCCCCGGCGATTAAGAAATTCCATTTATCAGCCAAATAGACGACCCCAATTCCAATTACAGGAAGCACCAACAGCCTTGCAACAATAATGCCAATCGTGGTCCGAATCCCAAGTTTCGATTCATTTGGACCCTCACCAAGCATTCCCCCAAGAATAAGCATGACAGAAGGCACTGTGGCATCAGCCATCGTACCTAAACTATCTGTGATAACTTCAAGAGGAGCATGGGCACCATAAACCATATGTCTGAGAGCAGGGATCACTCCAATAACCATAGCTAAGAAAGAAGCAACTGTTGGAGGCTGAAGAATGTGATGAATCGGTGTCTGTTCAGAAACAACTCTAATCTTTCTAGCGAACCTAGGTTCCGCCAAGCACCTAATGAACTTGGAGCCACTTTCACCTCCCTCCTCTCTTCCCTCTTCTATTGCTTCAAGATCAGGAAACAAATTTTGTGAAATGCCAGAGACGCTATTGAAGAGCCTAGGAATCAAAGGCGTCTTGCTATGTTCAGTTTCCTTTTCTTCAATTCCTGTCAACTCAGATTCTACAAGGAGAGGCTCACTGAGATCAGCAGGAACTAACTCAATCACTATCTCTTCATCAACAATCTCATACTGCTCCAATGGGGGCTTCATCACGTGGTAAACAAGCGTGTAAACAAGAATAACAGAAACCCATTGAGAAAAGGATACATAAGCAATACCATTTCCATAACAATCCGGACCGAAAGGATGCAACTACTGCCAGTAGAATATTGCCAGTGTTGCCAAAAGCAGTCATGATGATTGTGAACCGAACAAACTCCCTCGGTGGCCGGCATATAAACACCACCAAGCAACCCAATATGCAACCAATGGCAGTACTAATGATTACATTTACAGGAATGAACCACCAGCGAACAATATTCTCGAGAGAGATGGATGGACCAAGTTGAGTGAATATTAAACAAGGCAAGAACAAAGCAAAAACAAGCTTGCTAAGGAGCTTGAAAGTAGCTTTAGGGACAAGTTGGACTTTTGGGTGAGCAAGAATTAAACCGGGGAGAGCAAGCGCTATAAGCTTCAATAGAGGTAGTATTGCAGATTTCACTTCCTCTCCTTCAGATTTTACATTTTTATGAACTGAAGCAAGAAAAGCTTCCATCATTTTCTTCACTCTCACAAACTCTCTTGCGAATCCATAAGTACTAATGAATTGAACTATACAAGTTCCAAACAAGCTTTACAAGACAAGGAAAACCAACAGCAAAATTTCAACTCGAAGGGTTTTTGTCAATCAGTTGACCAAATCATGCCACAACAAAGTTTAATAACCCTATCATAAAACGAAAATCCCGAGAAACTTCACAGGCTATTATATAATTTACCAGCAGAAAAAATGAGAAAATTTTCATGGACCATGTGAAAAGGGAGGCTGAAAATCTTCATAGAGAAGGTGGAGAGAGACGTGTCGATGCAACGTTGGAGATTTATTTTTTTGGAATTTAGCACATAACAAAATTGGGAAAATAATAGGGTACACAAAGTATAGAGATAAGCAGATACCATGTCTGCGTGATTACAGGGTCTTGTGGCATGTTTATATATTGTTATAAATTTATAAAAAACATTATATAGAAAAAACTATTACAATTCATAATATTTAAAAAAAATTATAAAGTTAAATTTTTAATTAATTGAATATTAAAAAAAAATTATAACAAAAAAAACCATGTAGAAAAACATTACATCAATTTATAGTGCTTATTGGAAAAATCTAGAATTGTAATTATTAAACCGCTCAATGTTAAAAATAATAAAATAGATAAAGATAATTTTTAAAAAATTATAATAGAAAAAAATTATATGAGAAAACATTGTTGTTCTAAAAAAAACTAAGAAGCTAAATTCTCAATTAACTTAATATTAAAAAAATAAAATCAACAAAAAAAATTCTAAAAAAAAAAAAGACAATTTTGGAAAAAAAAAGAAAAAATAGAGAAAAAAACATGTGGGGAAAAATTAAAGTTAAATTTTTAACCAGCTTAATATTATAAGACAAATTGACAAAGATAATTTTGAAAAACAAATATGAGAAGAAACACCGTAGCAAAATAAAAACCATGTAAGAAAATATTGTAGCAATCCATGATATTTGAAAGAAAAACAATAAAGTAAAATTCTCAACCAGCTCAATATAAAAAAAATAAAATTAATAAAAATTATTTAAAAAAAATCATTAAAAAAATATATGCATGGAAACATTATAACAATCCATAATATTTTTTAAAAATTTATAAACTAAATTTTCAACTAGTTTAATATTAAAAAAATTAATAAAGATAATTAAAAAACATAAAAAAAATAATCTTGAGAAAAAAATGCAAAACCTAAAAAAAAGAAGAGAAATAAAAAAAATAGGGGATGAGAAAAGTAACAGTACTTTTCACAGACATTTTAGAGTATTAATTAATATAATTTAGCAACTCGTTGATCACATCTCCAATTTAAATGATTTACTTTAAGAAGTTGTTAAGAAGTGTAGTAATAATTATTTTTAAAATATTTTTTATTTAAAAATATATTAAAATAATATTTTTATATTTTTTAAAATGATTATTGATATTAACACATTAAAACAATCTAAAAATAAAAAAATAAATTTAAATAAAAAATAAATTTTTATAGAACATGCTTTGCATCATATTTTCAATTGATATCTGATTCACTAGTGGTGATATTTATTAATGTTGTTTCATTCATTGTATGGTTAAACATTTTTTATGGTATTAATAATGTTGTTATTAGAATTTTAGTATATCTTTAGGGTTTTTTTTTATTGTTTTCATTATAATTTATGAAGAGAAAAAAATACTTCAAAGTATATTAAAAATTTAATTATAACATTATCAATATAATTAAAAAAAATAACAAAATAAATCCAATAATACAAAAAAAAAACCATTAATAATAAGTATACTTGGTCACACAAACCACTCAAATCAATTCTTCCAAATGAGAGAAGAGGAAAGTAATTTCTTCAAATTGAAGCATAATTTGTATTTGAATGAAAAACAAGTTCTCTAATCAATTCTTCCAAATTACATCGTACAAGAACAGGTCAGGAAAATATTTGTAGGGAAACGTTTTTATGCAAACAAACGTTATTAAGAAAAACAAAAAGAAGAAAAAATTGATTTGATTTTGTGAGAAGATCTTTCTAAGTGAAATCAAAGTCCCGTCAAAGAGATTACTTGGAGTCTGTTAGATAGTTTGCTAGGTATTATATTATGATAGCTTTTGTAATTATTGTTTATAAAAAGTATTTTTAGTTAAGATTAAGTTGATATTTATATATAATTAGTTAAAACTGTGATTAAAATTAAAGTTAAATAAAAAATAATTTAACATATTTAGTTAAAAATGATCTTGAAATTGAGATTATAAAATAATTTTAAAAAATATATATTAATATTAATATATTTTTTAATTTAAATATTATAGATTAACTATTACTATTACATTATGAAATAAATAACATGTTATATAAAATATTTCTTATTCTTCTATTAAACTATCTACAGTTTGGAATTGATATCAAATTTTACAAATGCTACGTGTTCAAGTATTTTCCAACATATATAGTATCATTGAATAATATTGAGTACTAATTTTTTAAATAAAATTTAATTAAAAATAAAAATATTTTTTTTATTTTACTGAATCGAACCCGGTTCAATGCATTTTAAGCTTTGGATCGACTCAGATAAAATTAAAACAGTGAAGCATGCCTCCACCATTCATATGAATGGTGGAGGCATGCTTCACTGTTCACTAAATGGTTGAGGATGATTTAGCATTTTTATCATTGCAAAAAGCAACTCTTACTTGCTTTTCTTCTCCATACATTTCAAACATAAAATTTCATAGAATTCATAAATAATAATTTTTTTTTTATCATTATCAAGCATATTATATTTGCATTTTAAATAAAATATAGATGTAATCTCCTAAACAAACACTATCTTGATAATGCAAGCTAATTTGATAAGGATTTCACTTAGTTGTGATATGCCATTCACAAAAAAGGACGAATTATATATTTTTCATTAAAAATTAAAATAAAAATTTTAACTTTATTTAAAAAAATTAGAATTTTATGATAAAAAAAGCATAAAATTTTTTTTAAAAAAAATAACATAATTTTAAAAAAATTCATCAATATAAAACACGACTTTTGAAAAATCATGAATGAAAATCATGACTTTTGACGAAAACAAAAAACAAGTAACCTCAAAAGTTTGAGTGAAAATCATGACTTTGATAAAAGAAAAAAACAAGTAACTTGCACCTAAAATTCAAACTTAGATTTAACCTAAATTTAAATTCAAATGCAAACACGAAAGAATATTCTAATTTCAAATTAAAATCTTAAAAGTAAACATTAAACACTAATCTTAATCATTAACCCCAAATAACTCTAAACCCCAAATACAGGGGTTGGAGGTTTGTGTTTAGGATTAATGATGTAGCCGAATCAGTATAAACTCAAGATTTTGAATAGTCAGATAAAATTCCTCCATAATTACATAGAAACTTGTCATAAACAGAATGTATGGATATTCTTGTAAATGATTTTATAAGCCAGTAAAATAAAGCTAAGTTCAGGAGAAAATTTAGTCGTGTAAAGCTAATATAATAACAATAAAAAAACTATACCTCTCAATCTTATTAATTAGATTAAACATAAATTCTTTCCAATTAGCTCTATAACCGTCGCGGCTACATCACTAACCCTAAGTATTCACCCCAATCCCAGAATTCCAAATCTAGACTGCCGATTTTGGCCGGTGGATAGTTAATATTTGTGCCTGTAGGGGAACACATAATAAAGTAATAATTCACATGTCATGAAAGTAATGATATGAACTTGATTTCTTTATGGGATGTGAATTGACACAAAAAATCATGACTTTGACCAAAAAAAAAAAAACAAGTGACCTTAAATTTAAAATTCAATCATAGTTGTACCCTCAAATTAAATTCAAATGCAAACTCTAAAGAATACCCTAATCTCGTATCATAATCTATAAATCTTAAAGTACACATGAAACGCTGATGCTAATCATTAATTTTAAATAACTTTAAATTTTTTTTTTAATTTACGTGGGGTGTCCGGGTCAGTTTACGCACACCACGACTAATCCACACGGCCCACTGAACATCCTGCAAGCCCAGTAAACAAGTAAGACACCATGAGGATGACAGACGTGCATGGTAAGCCTCGAATCCAGATGCAGAGGAAGGGGACAAGCCCCTCCCACCACTATATTAGAACCTTACTTGCAATAACTTTAAACTTTAAATATATGGGTTCTGGGTTTATATTTAGAGTTAATAATGTAGTTGAATTAATAAAAATTCAAGATTTGATCTGTCAAATAAAACTAAAAAATAATTACATGAAAACTTACTAAAAAACAAAATATGTGGATAATGTTTTAAATGTTTTTATAACAATAGATTAGAGTTAAGCTCAAGAAAACAGTTAGTCATATCAGGGTAAGATAATAACAATAAAAAACTATAACTCTAGATCTTATTAATAGATTAAATTCAAATTCTTTCCTGTAATTTTACAAATCAGTTCCATAACCGTCATCACTAACCCTAAGTACTCACCCCAATCCTAGAATTCCAAATCTAAACTGCCGATTTTGGCTGGTGGATAGTTAATATTGACCGGTGCCTGTAGGGGAACACATAATTAAGCAATAACAGTTCTTTTTTAAAAAAAATTCCACCTGTCACGAAAATAAAGATGTGAACTTGATTTCTCTATACGATATAATTTGATAAAAAAATGAAGAAGAAGAAGTAACCTTAAAAGTTATGAGTTGTAATCATGACTTTAATAATAATAATAAATAATTCACCTTGAATTTAAAATTCAATCATAGTTGTAATCTAAAATTAAATTCAAATGCAAACTTGAAAAAATACCCTAATCTCAGATCATAATCTTAAACACTAATTCTAAATCTTAAAAGTAAATATTAAATACTTATACTAATCATTAACCCTAAACCCTAAGGAACTTTAAACTTTAAGTATAAAGGTTTGAGGTTTGTATTTAGGATTAATAATATAGCTGAATTAATAAAAAATTCAAGATTTTAAAGAGTCAGATAAAACTCTATCATAATTACATGAAAACTTACCACAAACAGTAGATAACATTGTAAATATTTTTATCAACAGTAGAATAGAGCTAAGTTGAAGAGAAGATTTGGTCATGATCATGTAACGTAATGACAATAAAAAACTATAATTTTAGATGTGATTAATAGGTTAAACTCAAATTCTTTTATGTAATTTTATAAATCAGTTGTATAACTGTCATAACTAACCCTAAATACTCAATCTAATCTCAAAATTCCAAATTTAAACCGCCGATTTTGGCCTTAATACATATTGGCCCGTGCCTGTAGAGGAACACATTATTAAATAGTAATATTTCTTTTTTATTTTTAAATTCCACACGTCACGAAAGGAATGATACGATCTTGATTACTTTATGGGATATGATTTCCCCCATGCCTGCTTCTGCCTGTTTAGAAAGCTGTCAGGATCAGGCGTTACATTTTGATTTTTCCATCACACTTTTCTCTGTATCATTTTCTGTCTTCTACACAAAAAAATGACAAGGAAGTAATGATGTGATATAGGACCAAAAGAAATCTTGATTTCAATATTTGAACTTCGTAACAATCAATTAAAAAGTTAGAATTCAATTATTTAGTCCTTTATTATAATTATAATTTTAAAAAAATTATTTTATAAAAAATATTTATAGTGAAGGGTGGTTTAGTATTTATATATATTTGATTTAAACTGTGATTAAAATTAAAATTAAATAAAAAATTGTTTAATGTATTTGGTTAAACATACTTTTCCAATTAAGATTATAAAATAACTAAAAAAGATATATATTAATATTGATGGTTTTTAGTTTAAATATTGTAAATTTAACTATTATTATTTTATTATTAAATAAATAATATTTTATATCAAATATTTTTTTATTATCTCTTAACTTATCTACAATTTTATCACGCAAGAAATTCATTTAATAAGAACTATAGTTTCCATGGTGTTTTGAGCATGTAACAAAATTAGGTAAAATATCAAACAAAATTAAAATTATGAACAAATTCTATAAATATTACATTATCATGCAATGTTCTTTTAATTTATATAGTGTTATTAAATAAAATTAAATACTAATTTTTTTTAGTAAAATATAATTTTAAAAAAATTACTAAGTGGGATGCGGTTCAATAAACACTTTTCACGTAAACAATACCAAAAAATTCACCTCACACTATTTATGTAAACAGTGCCAGGTGAATGCTTCTCGCATTGTCAAGTGAGTTATATAATTCACCAGCATCACCTAGCATCACCTGACATGGGCACTATTGTGAACACTATCTAGGTTAATTATATAAGAAGCAACTCCCAATTAATGTGTGCGAAACGGAGGCTCGAGGGAAAAAATTTATGGGTTTGTACCCCTAAACATTAAATTGCTTTTTCCATATTACCAAATGCTTAATTTACATGGTTTACTTTAAAAACTAAAACTACTATGTAAAGAAACACTCAGTTATTTTTCTGGTTTACATGTTCTCTATATATTGCAGCTTAAATTAAAAAAAAATAATTATAAAAAAATATCAAGTAATAAAAAATTATTTAATATTATTATTAAATTTAAATTAATAAGTTAATCTTGAAATCTATATTTATTATTTAACTTAACTTTAAAATTAAACTATGAAAACATTTTCTCAACGTAACCAGCTGACTTGGTGTGTTTAAAAATAACTCAAATAATTGGTAAAAAAATATGGTCTAGCTTTAAAAAAAATTAAGATTATTTTTTTTTACTATTGAGATGATGATATGTTGGATTTATCTGGATTTCACGATTTAACTATTTAAATTCAAGATTCCGGTGATGGACTACTTTGAGTTAAGAACTTAAAAAAAAAACTATTTTTTTACTTAATTATAGAATAATAAAAATAAAAACTTATAAAATTAAATATCAAGACGTTTATTTAAGATGACAATTATGTTATATAAAATAAATTGAAGTAATTTATAAAGATAAATTTAAAATGAAGAAAATTAAACAAAAAAAAGAGAGAAGAATTAGATGCATAATTAATCCTTGAAGTGAATATTGACATTGCAAAATGATATCAAGCTTAAGTTGACACCCCAACTTGTTTTTTTTTTTGTGTATAAAACTATAAACTTTTGTTTGTTTATATTATCTAATATATGTATGACATCTTTCAATTGTTCTTATAAAATTACCAACTTTTTTTTGTGTATAAAACTACAAACTTTTGCATGTTTACAATATCTAATGTATATATGTCATCTTTCAGTTGTTCTTATAAAATTAAACAAGGATGCGCGTGACATGTGATAGATTAAGATAAATTTGTGAAGTTAAATACTTACACAAAGCTCACGTTACATTAAAATTCTTAGCATCCTAAACCAAAAACTCCACAGGGAGAAGGAAACGTTCGTAAAGAGAGAGGAAAAGGTACTCATATATGCACTTACCTAAGCTAATACATTCCAGTTTATTTTTTGTTGGATCTCTGCTCTCTTTTCTACTCTAAAATCCTCTCATTCCTATTCTTACATTCTGTATCTCAATAAACAGTTGTTTCTGAACCTTTTTTCAAAGTAGTTCATTAAAGTTCTACGATGCACTGCTTGGGTTGAAATGTTGTGTTACTAAGGTTGAATAGTTTGACCAGCACTCACTTCTTATGCTGAGATAATAGGCATTCCATAAACTTTATTTTTAACAAGTCCATCACTTACATTACCCTTTAACCATAATTGAGGATCACAAGGAGAATGATGTTTTAATCCAAATATAGACTTCAGTATTTATGAAGTGTAAAATTATACGATAAAATATACCTTTAAGTATTAAAAATACAAGATGTAAATAAATACGATATTAAAATTCAGACTTTAGAATGATTAGGATTTTACCCAATAAAGTAGAGACTCTCTCACGAAGATAAATCTGTCTTAAGTTTTAGAAAAGACCAACAAATACTCAACTCAGAAAAAAAAAAAACAATCAAATAACAATGCAGCTTACCTTAGATAGGGTGCACTGGGAGTGATGCGTCTTCTCCTTACACAACTAGTCTCTTACTCAAACTCTTGCAAACCATAGGTTCCTAGTGACTATAATACTAGACGGCGACTCTTAAACATTAATCATAATTTTATGATTAAATTCAAAACCCTTTCCAACACATAACACCTTAGATCAGAGGCACGAAAAAAAATCTCTATCGTCGCAAGACGACGTCATGCCGGCTTCCACCTTGCTACAATAGGGATTATCTTGAAGATAAGGATAAAATACAAAAAAGTATATTATAGTTCATAGTTATCACACAAGTTAACAAATCACACTTTCATCAAAATAAATCTTTGATATTTTAATTTTATATTTTAAACTCTATAAAATTAAATTAAAAAACCAATGGGCCAAAATTGAATTAAAACACCTGTAATTAAATAGTTTGTTAAAATTTTCACAAAGAAACACTTTGGAATTTCAAGAAAAATAATAAAATATATATCAATGAGCTCTTACTATATGTTTTGCATTGTTGACAAATGGAAGTGCTCCTTTAATGTGTTTGTTTATCGAACCAAAAGTATATGTGCTTATGTTTTATGTACTAGATTCAAAACACTTTCTAAAACTGTTTGATTTCATAAATTATTGAAACAATGTCCAATTACTCTCCATGACTCCCTTTAATTAATATCTTTTTCACTTCTTAACTTCATTAGAGGTAATATCTTTTTCACTCCTTAACTTCATTAGAGTTGGCTTTTTCTAATTGCTTGTTTAGGAGCATCATCTAATAAATCATGAAGCTTGTTATAGAAATTTATTAAATAAAAATAAGGTAAGAAAATAAAAAAATGAAGATTTACAATAATATAAATTAGTTGATTTAAACTTATAAAGTTACATGATGTTTGTTTATATGGTAGCTTTAACTTTTAAAGCCAACCGCGTAAACATGATGTTTGGTAATTAAAAAAAACACTTAATTGTTTTTGTGGAACTCATATTTTTTAAGTTGAGACCGTCGGTTCCACAAAGCAGCTGATAGCTGCTTCTTGTTATGCCTGACAGGTGAATAATTCACCTGCTTCTTCTCGCTTTTGCCTAGGTGAATAATTCACTTGGGCACTGTTCAAGCGAATAATGACTCTACTGGACTGGTTGAATAACTAAAAATAATTATTTTTAAAAATTTTTATTTTTATCATAAATTAATGTTTAATATTATTTAATAACACTATATAATTAGAAAAATATCACATAATGATATAACATTTATAAAATTTAATTGTAATTTTAATTTTAATTTTATTTCGAAGCTGTGACTATCACATGAAAGTTTTCTTATAGACAAATATGATCTCATAGCTATATTTTAGCATTTTTATTAATGGTAAAAATATTAAAAAGACTTATATAAATCGTGATTGTGGCTGGATAACAAATATTTTAACATAAAAAACACAAATTGTAAGGGATTTTTTTAAATTGTATTTTATTTAAAAAATTAGAAAGAAATTATTTGATGACATAGTATTTGCAGAATTTAATCAAATAATAAAAAATATTTGATATCAACACACACACACACATAATTATTTTACAACCTTAATTTAAAAAGTATTTTTTTTTAACCAAACATATTAAACTATTTTTTATTCAACCTCCATTTCAAACACAGTTTTAACCAAACATATATTTTTTTCAAATTAACCTCAATTAAAAGTACTTTTTATAAAATAATTTTTTTCAAATCACTACCACAACAGCTACCACACTACCAAACACACCCTTAGTTGCATTGTGGCTTTTCATATTTCCTGAAAAATGCCTTGATGATTTAATATGTAATTAGTTTTAAAAATTTTAAAAACTAGTAACTCAGAGTAGACATTATTTAATCATCTAACCTTAAACTTTATTCACCAAGCTCCTACCATATTCATCCACTTAGGATGCTCGTGAAGTTGGCCTAATTGAAATAATAGTTATTTAAATGATGTTTTCATCATAGATGTTATTGAACGAGTAACTTCTATATTGATAAATCTAAAAATCAATTAATCAAAGCCATTCTAATTTAATATAAAACTTAAAATAATCGAATACAAATAAATAACATCACGAGATAAAATATTAATTACATGAAGAGGTCATCATTCTATTTTGCTATGATTTTACGTGAAATAGGTTATATGGAAGAAGGAATGTCTTCTATATTCTCCTTATCGGTCGAGTCTTAGTCAATAACTTCTATATAAAGCGTCTATTTATAATTGTCACCTAGATTAGCAATATGATCATAGACACTACTACTTGATAAAATAGTAGCATTCTTGTTGGACGTGAACTTATTTTTTCTTATATACATGATATATAAAAGAAAACAAAACACATTCCAGAAGAAACACATAAAAAAGGTAGCAAAATCCTATTTTCATTACCAACAAATCTCAAACATGCTCTCTATCAATTTCAAATAAGAGAAGCAAAAAAGAAAACATGTGAACTAACAACAACAAGACACGAAACAACATTAAATCAAAATTTTGATTTAATAAAGTTGAGACTTTTAACTTATGGTATATCCTTTCTTAGAAAAATAATTGTTTGAAATCATTTTTATTAAAACCTATTTACAGATAAAATAAAAGTTTTGCTTCATGAATAAAATTAATAGTTATTTTTTAATAATTTATTAATGATGTCAAGTGAACTCTTAATATCATTTTGTTTTTGCTCTTGATTGGATGAGCAGAACTTGACTGGAGTAGAAGAATTGACATTATAATGGAATGGCAAAGGGAATGCTTTATCTTCTTAAGGATTTTAGGCTTCAAATCCTTCATCAATACCTTAAAGTTTCCAATGTATTGTTAGACCATGAGATGAATATGGAGATTTATGACTTTGCAATGGAAATGATTTTTTCAAGCAATAAAGGCAAAGCTATTACTACTTGAATAGTAGCAATAAGTGTACAAATATTCTTAATTGGGTCCCTAAAGGATCATGTTTCAGAAAAATTGGACTAGCTCCTTCACTGTAAAATTAATCATCCCTAATACGAAAAATGTCAACTTGAACATGTAATTTCATTAATGGTTATGGATGGAAGGTGTAATTGCGAATAGTGAATACTTTGGTGATTCAATTGAGAATTTTCAATATCATAGCTAGACAAGACAAAACCACTTCCATCAATTCCCATTTTCTTCCTTTACCTGTTCTCAATCCAAGACTACCATACCCCTTTCATCTTCACCATCAAATCATGAAACCTGAAACCACAACTATCTTCCCCTTTTTTAACCTTCAAAACCACACACTAAAGCTACACAACAACTCCATAAATGCTCCCCACAATTCCATTCAGCCTTCACCATCATTTGTTTTCTCCATTCTCATCATAAAGACCATAACACGTACTGTTTAAATTCCTCAACACCCAAACCACACAATTGTAAACCCATTTTCCCTGTTTGCATAATCATCCAAATCTCAAATAAAGTGCACTAATTTTGAACTCTAGTTTTGTTAAATTTCAACCAACAAAGGGAAACTAGTTTACTTAAGCACGTGCACGTGTGCACACACATATATAAACCTAACCCTACGTTTATTGAACAAAAAATAAAACCTGGGATGAGTAGAGGAGAGGTGGCGCTGGATTTGTGAGTGGGGGAGGGTGGCTGGTACTTGTTGCTGCTGCCCCAAATTTCGGTAAATCATGAAGAAGAAGAAGAAGAAATGGGGAGAGGAGATGGACTCTCAGGTTTTAATTTGATTACCAAACATATGCTAATTAATTAATTAATAATAAGAAGAAGAAGTTTGGTACTAAGGCATTTTCGAATCTTGAAATCTTTCTTCTTCATATATGAAGGAAGGAGTAATATTATAATTTCAAAGGAACTCAAATATCATAAAACAAAAACAAAAAATAACATATATTGATGAATTGAAGTAATTGGTATAATGATAATAACCAGAATACATGGAAGGAAGGATTTGATGATGAGCTCAAAGTAAAACGGATAGTACAAGTTGATCACAAAGTTTGCAGAAGATCATCGAAGTCATTAATATTCACGAATTCTTGGTATCTAAAGAACTCTACCCTACCATTTGTATATATATCATCTAGTGTAAGGCGGACAGAACTCCCATAGCTATCTCTACAGCCTGCAACAAAACCACACAAGTAGAGATAGGCACACTCAATGAAACAAGTGCCACCATCCCTAGAGCCAGACTTGGCCTAACGTTCATCAAATAGTTCTGCAACATCCCCACTGCTTCACAAACATCGTTGTTGTAGTTGCAATGCATGCAATATTGTTTCTCCCACTCCATCCAGTGAGAAGGTGGGTTGTTGCATGCCTCCAACATCTTCATCTCCTTAATTCGTAATCGCAGTACAATCATGCTTTCATCTACAAGCCTACCCCCACGGTCTCGTCCATTAGTTCCTCTATGAAGGGCAACAATGGTGTTTCTTCGAGGGCATGGTTTCACTAGAGAAATTGACCTCGGGACAAGCCTGGAGGATGAGAATTTTGTTGCTTCCATGAATGAAAATAGAGAAGTTCTGAAGCAAAGTCTTTCTTTTCCTTTGGCTTTAATTTTACAGTATGAGTAGGAATCGTGGGTGGTATTAGTATTTATATTAGGTAGGGGAAATGGTTTTGGGTGGTGGATTTATTTATTCCTTAATCATTACAACTTCTATTTAAAACCGTGTGAAGGGGCGTGTCAAATTCTGAGACGAGCTAGAGTGTGCGCGTGACGTGTACCTTAATGCATACATGCCGAGAAGGGATTTCTTTTTTTGAAGCAATAAAAAGGTAGGACTCAACTTGGATGATAAGAAAACCATGTCAAGGTCTTTCTACTTTCCCTTGAAGCTGAAGGAACTCTCTTCGAACATATACTTCAGCTTTCTTTGATGTTAATAGAGCTGTCTTTATATTTTAAAGTGTTTTTTAAAATATATTTGATTTGTAACAAGACAAATTAATGATTTTTTTTATTTTTTAATTTAAAAACTATAATATAAAAATATCATAACCATTAAAAAATTCAAATAAACACTAAATTAACTTTTCTTTAGATAAAAAAAAAGACTAAAAAAAAACTTGTAATATAATTTCAACACCCTTTTATTTGTTTAGTCTTTCAAATTTAAGCTTCATTCTTTTTATTGCTATTTTGAACTCACAAAGTGAACTTTTTAAAGGATGGAGTTTCCTTAAATAAAAAAATATCTAGTCTCACGTATAAATGTCAAAATAAACTGAAAAATCTTATTATGGTGGGTGAAAATTATGTCATGGCACATGATTATTCAATTAGATATCAATTTAAAAATTTTATCATGTTAATAAAGAAAATAAATAAATTTAAGAGCACATAATCATTGAATTAATAGGGTTGACAATTGAATTCATGATCAAACAGTCTAGATGTATTCTTACTTTCTTTTATAATGTGTAACGTTAATTTTTGTGGTAAAAATATACTGATTTATATTAAAGAGATTAAATATGGACAATACTGGTTCTGGAATTGTGTACGATTATTGTAAAAAATATTCTTATAGAAACTTTTCTCAAAAAGTCCATAGTAAGGGTAGACAACACGACAATTGTCGTAGCTAGCCCTTTAGAATTTAATCAATATCTTGCAATTTATCTAGAAGTGTTTGTCTTTGGCACATTCCGAGCATAGTATTGCTTGTAGCTATACTAGCTAGTATACATCCTCGATCGAAGCTAGCCCTGTGGCAAATTCCAGGATTAAAAAGCTTGAATTTGTTCGAGTTTTACTTAAACTTCTTCATAATATGGAGATTGATTTGAGTTAGCCGTGGCGTCTTCCACATTTTAAGACGAGTTAAACTAAGTTTGCGTGGGCATGCCGTGTGGCCAAGCAAAGTGCATGCATTTGAGCACGATATCTCCTTCGTAAAGCTACAAAACATGTTGTCCGTCAGCCACGGCTAAAATAAACAAAAGCACCGATCGAAACATCGTATATTCAATAAAATCCATTTAGGTATGTTCTAGATCCGGAATTCGATTTTGCTACATTTAGCCCTTTTGTTGACGCCATGATTTCCGACTTCGCAATAAAACGACCCATCAGTGTCCAAATGAAAGTGGAGTCTGCATGATATCAACGTTATTGGGGGTGAGAAAAAAAAGATTAAATTAATTAAAATGTTTAAAAGAATTAGTTAATTTGATTTGGTTTTGGTTTTATAAAAAACCAAACTTAAATATGAAAAAACTGAAAAAAACCGAGTCTAATAAAAAAAACCGAGTCAAATTAAAAAAAAAAAGAAACCAAAATCAGGAAAACAAAACCAAAACTGGAAAAACTGAGCCAAATCGGTTTGAACTATTTTTCTTTAAAAAACCAAACCAAATAAAAATCCGTTAGTTTGATCTAATTTTAATTTTTTTAAAAAAATATTTTATTTTTTTAATAAAAATCAAATCAAAATAAAAATAACCATTCTAAATCGTTATAATATTATTATTGTGTAGATTTTATGGGGTGAATTTATATTTTTGCTACATTAAATATAACTATTTTATTTTAATATTTTAAACCAAAAAAGATTAGTCACTGTCAAAATGATCAAGCAGGCCTGAACTTCATCTGACGTGGGACGTGTCAACTACTGAAGTATGTGGTGGCTGCAGACGATCTCCTCGTGATTCATGCACACGATGAGAGGACCCCCAGCCAATAAAAAAAGGATGTTGAAAATCGCAACTCCACTTGATTTGTCGTGTTGGATCGATTAGGGTCAATCAATGCTCGTCACTTCCAAATTTTCCATTCCCATTGAACAACTAAAACTAAATAAACGGCATTGGCATTTTAATTCATTTCCTTGCCTTTTTTGATTTGTACGATATGTCGATATGTTCCTAGCCGGTTTCATATTCTTTATTTAAAAATAAAAATAAATTAACGATCTCCTTTATTAGTCTGAGAAGTTATCTAAGTACACAAAGGATTTTACTATTCATTACAATAATAAATATTCATTACAATAGTAAATAATATGGTAGTGCTTACAACCTAGAAAATACTTTTAACTATTTATTCGAGTCGAGATAAATTTTTGCACCATAACATAGATATTTCTTATAAATTAATAGAGTTATATTAGTTTTTTAATTTGTTTACTCGATAAACTTATTAATTTAATCATAGAATAAAAAAATATAAAATAATAAGTGTTTTGGTCTTTTCAATTTTTTCACAATAATATAATTATTTTAATATTTTTAAAATCAAAGACATTATAACTTTTTCATAATGAGTTTTTTGTTTTGTCAATTTTCATTAATTTTAATATAGATTTGAAAGTTACTTTGAAGTATTTTTATAAATGATATATATTAAATATTATTTAAAAACAATCTTCTGATATATCCATAACATGTGTTTTTGTATGGACAACCTTTAAATTCTTTGAATGGCAAATATAAAATCCTCTTATCAATAATCACAACATTTTAAAGCAGTGTTTAGAAAGTCTTGAAACCGTCCAAATGATAAAGTGACATGTGGATTAGACATGCCTCTAACTTGTCGTAAATAACATTTTTTTTCTTTTTTTTTTCCTTGAGTTTAACATTAACCCCTTCAAAATTTTAGACCTGTCCCTTTAGTTGTTTTTCTTTCACATTTAGTATATGTTCATTTGATTGCTATTTTTAAAAAAATTTGAATAAGGTACAAAATTAAAATTATTTTTCAATTTCAGCTCCATTTATTTTTTTAATCTTTCAAATTTAATCTTCATTATTTTAATTGCTATTTTTTTAATTTTAATAAGCTATAAAATTACAATTCATTTTGAATTTCAACACCCTTTTATTTTTTTAGTCTTTCAAATTTAAGCTTCATTCTTTTTATTGCTATTTATTTTGTTTGAGATTATTTATAGATTTTTTCTATACAATTTCATAATCCATAGGTTTGTTTTTTCAAATTTGATTCTCATTGCTTTTATTATTATCTCTTTTTAAAGGTTTATCTGTTTGTTTTCTTTGTTAAATATTTTTTTTATAGTTTTTCTTTATTATTTTTTATATTTTTTTATGAGAGTAGTCTCAAGTTCATAACCAGAGTTCTTGTTTCAAAGGTTAATATGGGTTGAATTTTGTTTGTTTTGGTTCCTTTTTTAAAATTAATTAATCTTAATTTCATCCTTAAACAATTAATTTATTTGAAATTGGTTTTTTTATCTTTTTTTTCTATTGAGTTATCCAGATCTTACACCTATAGTTATGAGGTTTGCGGATTAACTCATAATTGTTTTTGGTGCTATAGAGTTAGTTTCGATTTCTAAACCAGAGTTATCAATTTCAAAAGTTAATGTAAATTAAATTCTTTTTATCTTTTAAATTTATTTATTTAAATTTTATCTTTTAATATTTGACTTATTAGAAATTTGTTTTAATTGATACCTTTTTTTATTAGATTATCTCAATCTTATGCATATGATAGTTGCGTTTGCAGGTTAACCTAAATTGATTTATATTTTTTTTATTTCTTTTTAAAATTATTTTTTTATTGTTGTCCTTTAACATTAAGTTGTTTGATAATTGAATGTAATAATTTTATTCATTTTACTTTTAAACACAGTCATTTTGGTGTCATGATTAAGTTTGAGATTTTGCCTCTTTGGTATCAGGATTAAGTTTGAGATTTTGCCTCTGGACTAGGATAGGCTTTGATCAAGTTTTTTTTGACATTTTTTTAATTAGACTTTTTTTTTTAATTTTCATTCTTTAACATTTTATTTGCTACTAATTGAGCTTCAACTTTTTTTTTATGTTATTTTTTTGAGCTATCATATTCTCATTTGATTTATTAAGGAATTAGATTTTAAATTTTTTTATGTATTTTTTTCAATGAAATTATTCTAATTTTATGTAGATGGTCGTAAAGTTTATAAGTCAATCTAGTTTAACTATTTTTTTAAAATATTAAACATTGAGTTATTTAATAATTCCAGTAAACTCAAATAATTTTTTTTTTATTTTTTTTATCAATTTATTTATTGCTGCAGGCTTTTTTTAATCATGTTAATTAAATTACTAATTAAATCAAGAAATTAGGTCTTGACCATTTTTTTTCTCGGCATCTTTTTCAATGTTGACTGTTTTTTCACCCAGGGGTTGGGGTTGACGGAGGCGGGCCCCGCTAACCAAAATGTGAAATGATTGATTTTGTATAAAATATAATAATGTCAGCTTTTACACTAGCTAGAAATGGATTGGTTCATAGACTTGTGAGAAACGCAGCATCAAAGCATGGAATTTCAAGCGCATCCAATTTACCATAATCATTAAGCATTATTTTAAAATATTTTTGTTATGGATTGGGCACAACATTTCATACCTTAACCATTGCCATTGGACACTTAGAATTTCAAGTCTTTTTTCATTATTAGAGAGGATGCACTCTACAACGTAACAGCAAGGTTAATAGGCCCTTTAGTTTTTCAAAGGCTATCATTTGATTGAGATAGTAATATAATTTAATGTCATTCAATAGATATCCTGGGTAAACCTCTCCGATATCTATTTTGGATCTATTTAAAAATAAATTTAAAATTATATTATTTTTAAAAAGTTAAATTTTATTATTTAATATTTTTTATATATTTAGATTGTTCTAGTACACTATATTAAAAATAAATTTTAAAATATAAAAAATATTTTAAAAATCAATCACCACTACTGCCCAAACATCTTCTTTGCCTAAATTAGATGCTTAATGTATCGATAATTTTTAATTTCACTTGGAGTAATCATATGATTTCTCTTAATATTTATAGGTCTTTCATAGAAAAGAGAGAGAGAGAGAGACAGAGAAAGAAAGAAATCAAGTGAGCTTTACGTAATTACTTAATACTTAATAGTTTTATATATTAACAGAGAAATTTGATTGAGAATTCTGTTGCTATTTTAATGGTAAAAATGACCTAATATTAATCAAATAATTTAGCAATAACCTTCCAGCTTCACAATCTGAAGGTGACTCGCTACTCTTCCCTACCACTTTCATTTCCATAATTCTCATTCTTAGCTATTTTCCTGGGTGACAACCTGCCTGGCATGATCTTTTAGGCCCCTCTGGCTGAGAGGAGAGATTTAAATGGCTGGTGACGAAATGTGGAGAGTGAAAATAATATTTGGGTTACTTCAATATTTTTAATAAATACAAATGAGAGGCATGAAGCCCTAGAAATGATATGACACAGGATGCGGCCGATACTTGGAGGGCAAGCAAGGAGAAGCATGAGACTTCGTGGTACGTATGCTATTACATCTTTCATTATGACAACAAGGAGTGATGTGTTCCTAATAATAATAATAACAGAAATAAAGGTTCGGCAGCCACGCGTACGCTGTATGTTGGATGCCGACGTGCCGCGTCTTCCAGTCATGAGCTTCTTTATGTCAAAATTTCTTGAGGGATAAGCTTAATTATTGAGTTGTTTTTTTTATTTTGAAGTTAGCACAGTTAAAAATAATAATAAAATAGCACAAATAAGTAATCATTTACCACAATTTTCACGTGTGGAAAGTCTACTTGTGATTCATGTTTCCCCGAAAAAACTACAATAATAATAAAATAGCACAAATAAGTAATCATTTAGCATTCACATTTCATCATTTCTATAGTCACAATTCAGTCCCAACCAACATAAATAAACACAAAATATAACTTCATCCATACCACATAATGTAATCCACACAATTCAATCCCAAATGATTCTTCTCATGACCTTATTTTGGATCCCAAAATTATTATTAGTATTATTATATAAAAATCCAAAAAAAAAATTATAAAAAAGAAAAAAATATTTAGGATATGAAGAGATAAGCTTTCGAGTTGAAAGATCAAATATAGAAGAATAACTAGATCACGAGAACTCGACACTACAAGATGAAGAAAGAAAGAAAATGAGCTTAAAATCAAAACTTGACCAAAATTAAAAAAAATTAATTTTAAAGATTTAATTAAAATTCTAAAAATTTTAATTGACTTATTTAAGGACTTAATTAAAGTAAAGATTAAGTTTGAAAGTCAACTAAAAAAATTAGAAGAATTAATTAAGTTGAAGAAGTTAATTAAATTTTTAAAGATTTCTGCGGATTCAATCAAAGGCTCATTTGAAGAAAATAAAGTTTGAAGATCTAATTCGGATCAATTTTTAAAGATTGAAATATTAGAGACACAATTGAAATTTTAAAAAGGCCAAATTGGAGTAATCAGGGCTTAAATTTAATAAATTTAAAGTTTTGAGAATAATTAAAGGCTAGATTGAAAAAGATTTAAAACCAAGAACATCTCTATAACATTAAGGGTGGCATTGAACTTTTCCAAGGAATAATTTGAAGAAAATGAAAGTTTAAGGCTTAATTAGAGACTAATTCAAACAAATTGGAAATCAAGGACTGCTTTTTAAAAGTGCTAGACTTGAGAGGTCAAATTTGATTTTTGGAAGGGGCCAAATGCATAAAATTAGCTAGTTTTTTCTCAATTAAAGATGTTTGAGCTTAAATTGAAATAATAGAAACCAAATTAAAATTTATCAAAATTCCAATTAAAAAACCTATTTTTACTGTTTAAATAGACAACATTTCATTTATTTTTCAGTGAAGAGACTGAGAGAAACATCATCTAACCCTGTTTTATTGTCTTTCTTAACTGAGAATGTTGATTGAGTTGGCATATTCAAGTGAATAAATGTGACTTCTTTGACCACCTTAGGAACTCTAATTAGTACTTAAAAGTGTATTTTTATCAAAATTTTATATCATTATTTTGCACTTAAAGTATCGATAACTCCTTAACTAAAACATGTTTTATAATAATATATCTAATAATATAAGATGCCTTTAATTTATGGTAAATATTCATTCTAAATACAAGTCTATCACATAAATAAAAAAATTGATTGTTGAGTTTAAAAATTAAAATTGAAAAGACAAAGAGATGATCAAAGTTAGAAAAGAGATGTCAATGCAGTTCAAATCGGAATGTTGTTCGGTAATTGGATCATATCTAGAGTTGTAGATCTCGGATTTAGGTTTACTTTATATGGATAGAAAGGTAAGACATATGCCTATAATTTCATATGAAGCCCAAAATTTGAAAATATAATTTTCAAGTCTAAATTATAGCAACAATAAATAAGTCTGAATTTGTCCTATAGCCCGAGCACTATTCATTGTTTGACCTATATTTAGAGTTCTAGAAGTCCAAATGATCTTTTATTTTTTTCCTGGAAAGCTCATACAATTTCCTACAACTTTCATGTTAAAATGGTTATAATTTTAATGTTATCAATAATGTTTTGGGCAGACAAAAGAATATAGGATTATCACCCAGTCAAGAGTTGGTCACTCACTCATCAATTAATCATCAAATCAATAGTTCCTAATTTTGACCTATAAAAGGAGGCATTTGCCATGCATTTAGGCATCTTGGTCTCCAGATCAAGATCATGCTTTTGCTTTCTATAATCATGTTAACAATCTATAATCCGATTGGAACCTTCTTTGTGTGTGGTTTTCAATTAAACAATAAGAGTTTATACTATACTTGTTTGGCATACCATTAGTGGAACCTCTAACCTTAACATTTGCTATTATCTTTGTTTAATCCCTTCATTAATATTCTATCTCCAAGTTCTCATCATCTTTGTTTTCTTCTCTTTCTTTACTACTACTACTACTACTATTATAATTATTGTTGTTGTTATTGTTATTATTGTTGTTATTGTCATTATTATTGTTTATAATTGTTATTTATAATTTGTACAATTAACCTCCATGTGGTTCGACCCCGGTCTTGCCAAGTTATTTATTACTTCGACACTCCTGCACTTGGGAGAAGACATCAATCTTTTAGTTGTGTCATTTTACTTTATAATTATCGACTCCATTTATTTCCTAAAGAGCTAAAATTAAGATGGTGCAGTCCATTTATTGAGAAACATGTGTATCCTTATAGGGCCTTTGATATTAATAATCCAAAGAATGACAATGTTTTTAAGGTAAATGGACATCATTTGAAAGCTTACTTTGATAATTTTTCTAGTGAAAATGAATCCACTAGTTTGAATGATTTTGTAGATAAAAGTTGATTATTTTTTTACTCACATTGTTTTTTGTTTTTTTTCATGACTCTTAATTTGCTAGTCTCTCTTACCCCAATTAAATGATGGATAACGGTATTCTATGACTCTTGAAATGATGGATAACATCTTAATAACCATTCTTAACAAGATCTATCATAATACTTCTTGAAATATTCAGGTTTACAAACTCTCACATTCTTATCACTTAGTTCTGTTCATATGCTCATTTAACATGTATTTTTAAATTTTAATTTTCGCACACACACACTTTAACATATGATTATGAGTTGCACATTGGATTATTATATTATTTGTATTCTTTTGTTAAAGGTAACAACTAAGGAAAAGGGATAGTATATAATTTGAAAAAAATAAAGAAAAATAAAATAAAATGATGATAATAAAAATATAAATAAGTTTGGTTTCGTAGCCTCCCTAACTTAAGCAATTAAGTCTAAATGAGTGTTTTAACACCTAATATCCTAAAGACAATTGACTTGAAAGCTATTGACCCAACACTTATTACATGGGTTGGGAAGAAAAGTTTAAGAAAATCAAATATTGTATTATTTATATATCAGTATTGGTAACCCGAGTTACTAAGCTTGTAGGGGTGTCTCAACACCTAATGCCTTAAGACCAACTGGTTTGGAAGTCATTAACCAAAAGCTCATTACATAGGTTAAACATGTATGTTGTTTTAAGTTATATTTATATATATTAAAAAAATAAAAAAATAATCTTAACCAAAGAAAGTTAACCTTAAACATTAGAACAAAAAAAAATTTCTTCCAAGAAAAGCCCCATAAATATGTGTTAATATATTAAGCATAAAAGAAAGATTTATTAATATTTTGTTTAAGAGTTATTTAGCAGATATTTAAATTTAAGAAGAGTTTGTTTATCCGAATAGATTAATAGAAGTTGAATGATAAATACCCTCCTTTGTGCAATTTGCAAATTGTTTTTTTATTTTAATGCTTTGATTACTATAAACTAGTAATAAACTGGTTGGGGGTGTAATTAGTGTTTAAAAATATATTTTTATCAAGGTTTTATATCATCATTTTGCTCTTGAAGTATTAATAACTCCTTAATTAAAGCATATTTTATAATAACATATCTAATAATATAAGATACCTTTAATTTATGATAAATATTTATTTTAAATATAGGCCTATCATATAAATAAAAGGATTAATTGATAAATTTAAGAACTAAAATTGAAAGGACAAAGAGATGATCAAAGTTAGAAAAAAGATGTTAGTGTAGTTCAAACTGAAACACTATTAGGTAATTGGGTCATATCTAGAGCTGTAGATCTCAGATTTAGATATACTTTATTTAAATAGAAAGATAAGACATAGTCTTACAACTTTTCTATAGAGACCAAGATTTAAAAGGCCATTTTCAATTCCAAATTATAGCAATAATAAAAAAGTCTGAATCTATCCTACAGTCACAGTATTGTTCAGTGTTTGGCTCATATATGGATTTCTAGGAGTCCAAATGAACTCCACTTTTTTTTTCCTGGAAAGCTTAAACAATTTCCTATAATATTCATGTTTTTAAGTGGTTTCAATTCTAACGTTATCAATGATGTTTTAGGCAGACAAGAAAAGATAAGGATTGTCACCAAGTCAAGAGTTGACTACCTACTCATCAATTAGTTATCAAATTTAGTTTCTAATTTTGACATATAAAAGAAGTCATTTGCTATGCATCTAGGTATCTTGGTCTCCAGATCAAGATCATGCTCATGTTTTCTCTCTTTCTCTCTTTGTATTTTTTTAATGTTTAGGTTTTGTTTTCATTAATATCAAGCTTATACCTTTCATTTTCTTTCCTTTACTTAGTTAACTTTTATATTATTTATGTTCTTATTTTATTTATTTTTTTCTTTCATTATGTTTAGCTAAGTTTATTATGTCAAGGTTACACTAATTGTGTAAGAATAAGTACGGTGTAAACTTAACATGAACTTTAATATTTGATATTAACATATTTGATATTTATTATCTTGTTCAATTTTTAATAATTTGTTTGTTTAATGACTAATCTAGATTTATGTTGTATAACACTTGGTACAATAAATATTTGGCACTTTCATAACCCATAACCAACACTTGAGTCGTATCCTATACTATATGGTATAACCAACAGTTAAGCTATGAAAGGAACTTGATTTATTATTAACATAAGTTATAAGCATGAATGCCTAATAACATTTACAAGTATTAACATTATTCGAATAAGATAGTTAATGTAATCATGTTAACAATTTATAATTTAATTGGAACCTCCTTTGTGTGTGGTTTTCATTTGAGTAATAAGAGTTTATACTATACTTGTTTGACATACCATTAGTGGATCCTCTAACGTTGATATTTATTATTATCATTGTTTAATCCTTATTTTAATCCCTCATCTCAAAGTTCTCATCAACTTCTTCTTCTTCTTCTTCTTCTTCTTCTTCTACTACTACTACTACATTGTTATTGTTATTATTATTGTATTATTGTTATTTATAATTTATACAATTAACCTCTTTATGGTTCGACCTCGGTCTTGTTGGGTTATTTATTACTTAGACACTCCTGCACTTGGAAGAAGATATCAATCATTTGGTCATGTCAGACTCTGACAACTACCATTTGATTGAAGAACTTTTCCTTTTCAAGGTTGTGCCAAATTTAGTCAACTTTTGTGCCCTATTACCACGTGGAAGTCCTCAATTTCTTTTCTTAAGATAACCTTGTTTGATTTATCAAAATTTGGTAATGTCACCTCCAATTTTAGATTGATGGTAGGAAAACTACATGACACCAAATCAATCATAGTTTGATCTTGGTTGAAGAATAACACTCATTATAGATGATCCATGATTTGTTTGGCTTTTATAATTCTATTTGCCATAATTAATTCATGGAAAGTGCATCTCTAATCAACTATTTCCAACCAAATTTTCAATTCTAAAACTCCCAACTTTTTTTAAAAGCTTTAAGAGTTTATTAGGCATTTAAGTAGCAGGAAAATAGAAGAGAAAGGAGAAGAATTGTCTCCTAACAGATAAGAGGCGAGAGAGAGAGAGAGAGAGAGTGTTTTCCATGAACTAGTTTTAAAAAAAACCACTTTTAAACCAGTAAATGGTTTCGCAACTACCTAACTCTTAAGGCTATAAAAGGAGTAGGAAAAAGAGAGAGAGAAAAGAAGATACCGTGTAGAAGAAAGTCAAAAGCTCTTGGAAAATGCCATTAAGATTATGAAAACCAAACAAAATAGGAAAAACTAGTAATTGTCACGGGGCAAAGTCGATTTGGTACGCTCAATGTGCCTTTTCAAAGGTGGTGTTGGGAAAAAGAAAAGGTTTTGTATTTAATCATAAAATTATGATTATAAGATTTAAGAGTCGTCATCTAAAATTATGGTTATAAGGAAACCTATAGCTTGTAAGAGTCTAGGCAAGGAATTGGTTGTGTAAAGGAAAGACGTATTACCTCAAGTGCACACCATATCCAAGATAAACCGCATTATTATTTAATTATTTTTCTAGGTCATTTTTCTATTTATTAATCTTTTTCTAAAGTTTAAGGCAAGTCTCCCTTCGTGAGAGAGTTATTAACTTATTTGATAAAATATTAATTGTTCTAAAATCTAAATTTTAGCATTGTATTTATTTTGCATTATGTATATTTAATACTTGATGGTGTACTTTACAGTGTAGTTTTACACTCTAAATATTGAAGTATACATCTAAACACTAATATAAAAGGATCAAAATAATTGGTCAAGAGTTTTTTGATATTTGGATTAAATTCTAATAGATAATTATAAACTAGTTATAATATTCTTTTTTTTTTCAAAATATAAGATATGAATTGTTTTATATAAAATTATGCTTAAAAAACTTTTAGGATTTGGCTGTATATATAGAAACAAAGAATTTTTTGTTTTTTAAGAGAAAAATAATTTTAATTTTGTTTTAGAGATGTTTTTGAATTTTAAAATTTTTAGAAATTTTTTAAAGAAAACTGTGTATTTTTAATACTGAATCTGCATCTTATAGTATAAATATACAAACTAATATTATGTTAATTTAGTAGAAAAACATGCGAGAAAATCACAAATATTTTAAAATAACACTTGAATTTATTTATTTTTTGTTTTTTAATTATATTATTATAAATATACTATTATTAAATATATTAGGCTGGGTTGAACCTAGACATGTTGGGCCAACTAGCAACGACCTAACAAACTTGGTCTCCTTCTCTCTATTTTAAGGTGGGCCAAACCTTGCCCAGCCATATAGGTTGGGTGGGAATGGGTCCTCCTCAGATTTTTTTTTTTTATGTTATTTAGATTTAATAGATACTAATGTATTTTGTATCTAAGAATTTTAAAACTTAAATTGTAATGACATCTTAGTAATCTAATTACTTGAACATGAACTTTATGATGATATGTATAGGGTCTTATATGTGTTGTTTTGGTACTTAAATATTAACAAATGTATGATTTATTAATGTATTAATAATATGGTTTTATTGAGTATTAATAATGTATTTTGATATTATGATGCTTTGGAAATTTTGAATGGTAGGGAATGTTTGAAATTGTGAGTATTGATATACATGTTATTGTTGATAATTTGAGATCTTTCAGTATAAAATAGATTTTATGAAAATTTCGGTGACCTTGATATGATAAAATAAAAATTATCTTTCCCTTGTGAAAAATATGTTGGATTCTTTACTTGGCTTGTTACAACTTTTGCCACCTCGCCTTAAAAACCAATGCCATAATCAACCACTCGCTGGTCTTTTATGCAATAATAGGAACATCGCTAGCTAATTTTCTGGTCAAATAAGCCATCACCCTTGTCATTTTTTCTTCTTTTTTTCCCTTTCTTAGCCGGCCACTACATGCAAAATTTGCATGCAATGGTTGCTTAAATATGCATAATGGGATGCCCTTTGCCAGCCAGCTTGTTCAGGCCCAACCAGATAAGGTAGGTCTGACCAAGCTCAATATAATTATAATAATAATAATATAATAATACTAAAAAATATTATAAAAAATTATTTATGGACCTCTCGCATGTTTTTCTAATAATTTTATATAATATCGAGTTATATATTTACACTGTAAGATACGAACTCAGTATTAAAATACTGGATTTTCTCCTAAACTTTTCTAATTTTTTAAATAAAAAATATTAAAACTTTTAAATTAATTTTCTATTTTAAAAAATAAAAAATATATATTTTGTTTTCCTACATACAGTTAAATCCTAAAAGTTCTCTAAGCATATATTTATATAAAAAAATTGCATGCTCCTCATGTTTTGAAATGTATAATGGATATCATAACCAATTTATGATTATCTATTAGGATTTGGCTAAAATATCAAAAACAATTCACCAATCATTTTGCTCATTTTATATTGGGGTTTACATGTAGACTTTAATATTTAAGGATATAAAACTATACAGTAGAGTATAAATTGGATATTAAAGATATAAAGTGAAAAATAAATATGATGTTAAATTTGGAACTTAGAACAATTAGGATTTTATCTCAATAAGTTAAAAACTCTCTTACAAGGAGAGATTTACCTTGGATCTTATAAAATACTAACAAATAGAAATTTAACTTGGAAAAACAACCAAATAATATAGCTTAGCTTGGGTAAAGGGTAGTGGGAGTGATGTGCTTTTTTCTTGCACAACTAGTCTCTTACCCAAACTCTCGCAGATTATAAGTTTTTTTATAACCATAACACTAGAGGCGACTCCTGAACCTTTATAATAATTTTATGATTATACCCTAAATCCCTTTCCTTCCTAGCCACAAACCTCTCATCGAGGCTCATTTTTTCAGTAAGCGAGCCAAGTTGACATTGCCCGCAACACCTTTGATTTTTTATTTCTCTTAATTAAACTTGTAATTGATTTTAAACTTTTAATTTTGTTTAATTTCACTCTTCACGAACTTTAATTTCAGCCTTGAATTTCAGTCTTTTTCAACTTAGTTCTTGGTTTCTGGTTTTTTTAATTTAATATTTAATTGACTATTAAACTTTCAATCACTTCAATTTTACATATAATTCCAACCAATTAGGTCCCTAAAATTCAACGTCTTTTTAAAAATGATACTTCGTTAGGAATTTCTTTAATTTAGCCTTTAATTGATCCAAAAATATTAAATTTTTTTATAATTTCACCCCTAATTTCAATCATTTGAGCTCCCATAGTTTGGTACTTTTTCAAAATGGTCTTTAACTTTAAATTTTTTCAATTTAACTTTTAATTGACCTCAAAACTTTGATTTTCTTTCAATTTTACCCCTAATTTGAACCAATTAACTTGTAAAAATTAAATTTAACCTTCTAAAATTCAAATCTTCTCAATTAAGCTCAAATTGGGCTATTAAACTTAATTTTCACTAATTAAGCCTCTAAAAAAAATTAATTTGACCCTTTAAAGTATAATTAAGTCTTTACACCTAATTAAATCCTTCAATTAGACTTAAATTAATTCTTAAACATAAATTACACTTTAATTTGACCCATAATTAAATCAAATTGGCCTAGTCATAATCTAATTATATGCTTAGGTTTAATTTTATATAGATTTATCCAATAATGATTTAATTTGACTTTGAATTTGCATTGTCTTTTTAGTTTTGGGTAAAATAGGATATAATTAGGCATCCCGATTCCATCCTTAATTGCAATTTGATTTTTTTCTACATGTAAAATCCTCTCACCTTTTGAAAACTCCTTTATGGGTATTTAAACTTGTCATCTGAAGTGTCATTATCAGGGAAACTCCATGACATCATTAGTCTTCAATTAAGATTAGCTAATCAAATTCCACTAATGTAGATATCAATATAACTCATTAACATCATTAGCTATTCAAACCCGGAATAGCTAATTAAATTCCATGTAATTGCTAATACCAATGCAATAATTTATATTATAAGCTATTCAAACCCGGGATAGCTAATCAATTTCTTTTAAATACCTTAATTTGTCCATCTTTTATGTCATTATCAAAGGGTTTTTGACATCAATAGCCTTCAATTAGATGCAACTAATAAAATTTTCCATCAATATATTTCCTTCCTTTCGTTATTCATTCATTTACTTATTTTTTACAATAATAATAAGAACAAGAAAATGAATTTTAAAAGTAATAATAACAACATAACTTAATGATTTTAAAGGCATTAGGTATGTACTTGCTGTGTTTGAAGTCCCTCCTCCGACTTAAGTGAGTGGCTTAGTTGTTAAGATACCTTTTGTGAATTAATTTATCCATTGATTAATACTATCCTTTATAATTCAAAAATAATCATTTTCTTTCATTCCAAATATTCCAATTCAATTTCCATTGCAATTTACCATATTGGTCGCATAACTTCATCGATAGGTTCTTTATTAGACTATTCTCATACAGATTGCAAAATTGCATATCATTATTAAATTAAGCTTCATATTTTTACTCCCATTCAATTACATTTGAATTACATCATACACCATAACTTGCTATAATCTACATGTGAAGTTAAAACATAATTGATTTAATTTCCTTCTCATTACTAATTGACACCACCATAACAAGAAAAAATAAATAAATTTACCAACTTCCATAATGTCTTAATTTCAACAAATTTCATGATAATTTTCCATATGAATTTAAATTTGTCCTTTAAAAAATTAACCATCAAAATCTTTTGTTAATAATATCTAAAAATACATTTTCACACAACCATGTTTGATACATAGTAAAGATCAATTCCTACCTTTCCAATCAACAATTTCTGTAAATGAACTAAATTCTTAAGTTTTTTTATAAGCTTGGAACAGTATTAGAAAATTAGTAAATAACAACCAAAATAATTATAAAAAAAAACTTTTCATCGCTAATTTACAATGAAAATAGCAGTCAAGAACTTTAGTTGGCATTTTTTGATAAAATTAGTGACAGATTACATTTAGTCAATAATTATAAATGGAATAGCCGATAGATTAGGTATTTTTTAAAAAATATATTAAAAACCCATCGCCAATTGTATTAGTAATTTTACACGACCTAATTTACTAACAGAATTATCGACGAAAAATCCCATCAATAAATGTTAATATGTTATAATTGGCAATTCTTCCCCTCATTTTTCTTCCTCCTTCTATTAAAAAAATACCAACAACCTCCAATTTATCACAAAGTTGACCACTTCAAATTGCATTTACATTTATTAGTAGTGTCAACATTGATTATTGAATTTCTTGTGAAGCTTCGATATGCAAAGGAAGCAAACCCACCTATTTTTTGTAATCCATTTATGTTTTAGGTTAATTTAACTAATATTTTTTGTTGTTTTATTATATATTTAGGTGTTTTATAGCTTTTAGTATGAGAAATTTATTGTACTAACATATGATTTACATGTTAGGATTTGTATGAGATTTGGAAAAATTGAATTTTGTTGTTATTTGATGAAATTAAGTTTGATTTTATGAAATAGGTGTGCTATAATTGAAATAATATGTAATTTTAATAGGTGCTGATGATATTTTATCAATTCTATTGTTAAGTAATTAGTACTTAAAAATATATTTTTATCAAGGTTTTTTATCATTATATTGAATTAAAAGTATTATTAAATTCATTAACTTAAGTGTGTTTTGAAAAAAAAAAAACAAGTCTGATAATATAAAATAGTTTTAATTTATGAAAAATGCTCATTTTAAATGCAGACATGCCTCATAATTCAAATAATTGATTAATATGATTAACTATTGAAAGTGAAAAAATAAAGAGAGGGCTAAGTATAGAACAAAGATGCTGGTTCAGTCTAAACTGAAACACTGTTTAGTCATTGAGTCATATCTAAAGTTGTAGAACTTGGATTTGGGTTTGTTTTATATGGATTGAAAGCTAAGACATAGGCCTAAAAATTTTATTTGGAGTCCAAAATTCAAAGAGGTTATTTTCAAGTTTATTTTATAGCAACAACAGAGAAGTCAAAATCTATTATACAGCCTAGACATTGTTTAGTGTTCAACCTGTATCTTGAGTTCTAGAAGTTTAAATGATTTTTTTTTTGTTGAAAAGCTGAGATAAGTTTCTAGAACTTTCATAAAGTCTATTCAAATTCTGATGTTAGCAATGATGTTTTTTTTAGATAAAAAGATAAAGATTATTAGAAAGTCAAGATATGGTCACCTTCTCAATAATTAGTCAACAAATCAATTGTTTGAAATTTTATCCTATAAAAGAAGGTATTTGTTGTGCATTTAGGCATGTTGATTTTAAGATTAAGATCATGTTCTTGCTCTCTCTCTTTATATTTTTATAATGCTTAAGTTTTGCTTATATTAATCTCTTGTTTATACTTTTCATTTCCTTTTCTTTACTTAGTTAACTTATATCTTATTTATGTTCTTATCTTATTTATTTATATTTCTCTCTTTTATTATGTTAAGTTAAGTTTATTATGTCAAGATGAAAAATTTATACTAATGGTGCAAGAATAAATATAGTATCAACTCAATATAGACCTTAATATTTGATACTAACATGTTTTGTATTTGTTATCTTATTCACTTTTAATACTTGTTAAATGATTAATGTAGATTTATATTGTATAACCCTTAGTACAATATATACTTGACATTTTAATAATTCAACTGTATAGTATAACCCACATCTGTGCTATGAAAAAAACTTGATTTGTTGTTAATATAAGTTATAATAAAAAATACCTGACAATATTTACAAGTATTATCATTATTTGAATAATATAATTAATGTAATGATGTTAATAATTTATAATCCAATTGGAACCTTCTTTGTATGTGATTTTCTGTTGAATAATGAATAGAGTTTATATTTTACTTGTTTGAAATATCATTAGTGAATCCTCTAACCTTGAGAATTTTTTTTTATCATTGTTTAATCTTTACATTAATCTTACATCTCAAAGCCCACCACCACCACCACCACCACTATTATTATTATATTATTATTATTATTATTATTATTATTATTATTATTTATGTAGTTAATCTCCTTGTGGTTTGACCATAATCTTGTTGAGTTATTTATTACTTTTTGACACCTTATACTTGGAAGAAAATATCAATTCTTTGGTCGTGTCATTAAGTTAAGAAATTAAGAAAAAATTATTTTTTATGGAATTGATAAAATGCATATTATTCTATATAGGTTTTATAATTAAAATATTAATTATTATTTTTTGATGCATCTAGATTCACCAAAAGTTTTGTATAGATAAGATTATATATCTTTTAGGGTTTGAAGATTTTTATTAATTTTATATTTTCTAAACTGAAGAATATTATTATAGGTGAAATTAGATGTCCATTTGTGAAGTGCAAGAATTAAAGGTTCCACCATAAAAATATTATGATAATGCATCTATTTAAAAAAAAATAAAGTTTAACAAGAAATACTTATGTTGATATGTACACAGAGAACCCTATGTTCCTTCGAAAAGTGGTTGGTTAACTTCTAATTCTAGCAACATATATAATTTGTAGATAATCCTTTTAAGAGTATAGTGATTGATGCAATGAAAATTAAACATGGTTATTTAGGTTAAGATTCACATAAGATCTCTTTAGATGAAGAACTAAATGTAGATGCAATTAGATTTTTAAAAGTTTTATAAGATTAGAACGAACTATCATGTTATGAGTGTGCAAGTCGCTAAATTATCTCTCATTGCAAGAGTATTTACCATCAAGTTGAATTATAGTTTAAGTGAAGTTAGTTATGATAGCATTTTTAAATAAGCTAAAACCATGTTATCTAAAGGAAATAAGTTGAAAAGGAGTTTTTACACTGCAAAATCCATAATGAAACCTTTTAGTCTATGATACCAAAAAATTAATATATGTCTAAGCTTTTTCCTGTTGTACTATGGTGAATAAATAAGCTTTACTTAATAAAAAACTTGTCAACATGCTTGGTATAAACCAATAGTTGTAGAGGAAGGACATTTATTGCATATAAAAAGTAAGATATTTTTCAATCACTTATAGGTTATAAATGTTATTTTTATCTTTAAAGACTGTCAAGCATATGATATGACATCATCCATATAATGTAGTGGATAAAGTTATAGTGTACTCTTCTGATGGTAAATCTTAAAAGTATTTTCAAATATAGAGTTTATACTTAGTTTTTAATTAAACCATGAAACATATGTCTCCACTTGTGTCCAAATAAATTTAATTTATATTGGATCCTTTGCTACACTCTATTTTTATTAGTTAGTCATATTATAACTTAACCTCGGGAATATGTATAAAGCTAAAATTCATGTTTTTGTCTCTTGTTGTACATGGTCCTTACAGGCTAGGTAGAAATATAGATTTTTTTTCCTTTAATTATTGATTGATAAGTTAAATCAATTATGATCAGTTGAGGTTGTGACACATCAAGTCTCAAGAAAATGAAATTTTAAGATTAAAATGACATTGATGTGGATTACAAATAGTTTTTCTACACACAACATAGTTTCATGTTTTAGTACATATAAAAAATTATCTTGTCCATATTGTATTTGAAATAATAAGGCCTTTACTTTAATGAATAGTGAAACTTTTTTTTTATTTTTTTTCTTCTTCCACAAGTGGCTTTTACCAAGTCATCATCAATATAAAAGCAACATATAAGACTTCTTAAAAGGTAAAGTTAAAAGGGATGTTATACCACTAGTATTGTCAAGTGAAGAATTGTATGATGTAGTTTTATAGAATGAAGGCATTGTGTTTAGTTTTCATTTTGGTATGTAAAAGTTTTATGATTTTGATGAGATCTATAATTGAGTAAAGCAAAGTATTATTTGGGATCTTCTATATTGAAAGACTAATGTCATTTGTCATAATTTGGATGTCATCCATGTCGAGAAAAATGTATTTGATAACATTTTCATGGATGAGAAAAGGGAAATTAAGGACAATATAAAAGCTAGAATAGATCTAGCTCTATATAATGATAGTTATAATATGGAGTTGTTTAATAATAGGTTATGTGTCACAAAGCTGAAAGTTATTTTCATATTAAACAAGGATGCACAACTTATTATCTATGAATGATGATGCCATTGTAGTGTTGATTATGAAAAGACACCTAATACATACAATATCAATGAACAGTCATTCATTTTAGGCAGTAAAAAGGAATTCCTTCCTTAAGAGATCCATATTTTGATAAAATTATTACAGTGTGGAAGGCTAACCACTCAATGTAAGTTATATATTGGAATTATTTATTTTAATTTGTTTATTTTAAGATATACAATAAATAAAAGTGACTGACTTTGTGTACTTTTGTTTTCTAAGTTTATAAATGTTGAAGTTGCATGTGTTTATCACAAGTGTGATGAATAATCTCTCAAGGAATTTAATGGAGTCAAATCCAAGATAATCCTAAATGGATAACTATGGTAGATACTTGGTTAGGATTGTTTAAGATCATATATATATATATATTGAGTTAGGATATGGTTGTTTTCTTCTAGCATTTATAATATATTTTATGTCATATATGAAGTTAATTATTAGATTATGATATTGTTATGGAATTTTTATAAATATTTAAAGACTATGTTGTATAATAACAAAGTGTATAAAAATAAAATTGATTAGTGGTATGCTTGAGGCTACTTGTGTTGTGTAGTATTGGTTATATGGAAGAAGTTAGTAGGATGAGATTTTGAGTAAGCCCTCATGTAATGTAAGGGAAAATATCGAGAGATTTTGTTAAGATTATATAAATTCATTCATGTTGAATTTTATATTCGTGAACTTATATATGAAAAGAATTGTGTGTTATGATGCATAATGGAAAATGTCCTAATAATAATGTACAAATTGACAATGCATGCAAAATTTTGCTAGGAAAGAGAAACCGTGAGTGGTTAGGAGAGTTTGGAAAAACCACAATGCAAGTATATAAGGAAATCAACAAATTTCATGTTTAGAAATTGTTATCTAAAATTTTCAGAATCTCATATATATTTAACAAATATTTTTATATAGAGTTGTGTGATTTGTGATATGATGCTTATAAATATACAAAAAATCAAGTTGACTTTGATGATGTTGATGTATTGAAGAAGTATATACCAAGTCATGTCATAGAGAATAACTAGAAACAGTTTCAAGAGTTAAAGGAATTTGAAGATCTTAGAAGGCGATCAAGATTCGGGTCATAGAACCAAAGCAAAGAAACACTTGATTTGGTGAGCAAGCATACTAGTGGATCGCTTCTATTTATCAACCATGAAAAGCGTCTGGTAAGATTTTTAAATTATTTTGTCTTTTTTTTTCAATATGATGTTTATTTGTTAAAATTTTTTACTACTTGTTTATTTTGTAGGAATAACAACTTGACATGAGCCTACTCTGATGTAGTTATGTAGAGAAACTTATTTTAGGAAAGTGAATAAAGGGAAAGGGGTGCAGAAGTTTGTAGATAGCAAAGTTAAAGGGAAAGAGGTGAAGAAGTTTTTAGATGGCAGAGCTAAGGTGTTCGTTGTAGTTTTTTAATTCTTATATTTTTTTAAATTATGATTGACCATTTGTTTTGTTTTATAAAAAACATATAATGTCTCAATATTTGCAAAACATGAATAAAACATTTTCATTCATTCTCCTCACAATCCTTGGATATGGTTGGAAATTAGAGCAACTGATGGACCTAATATGAATCAGGTTTATGAAATGCCTATGACATCTCGGTTAAAAAAATAAAATCAAGTCATTCTATCTTAATTTTAAGCACATAGTAGTTCGGCTCAAGCCAATCAACACTAGATTTTGAGTTGAGGGTTCTAGATAAGGTCAAGGAGCGAGTAATCAAATTACAAGAAATGAAAACCAATTTAGAAAAAGAAAATATACAGAATTGGGAGAAAATAATGGAATATATGTCTTCACTTTATCATTTTCATTTTGTGCAATGATATATTTATTGTTGTAAAATTAATATTTTTTTGAATATTGAAGTAAATAAAATTTTGATCTTTAAAAAAATTGATAGTTTTTTGTTGTATATATTGTGATTTTTGTTTTTTTATTTAACAAATATATAACTAAAACAAAATTCATTAACTTTCTTATGGCATCACTAACGGACAAAAAAGTGATTCCATTAGGAAAGGAGATATTATTTCATGAAAATGTTACAAAATGGTTAAGAAATTTTAGACTTTTTAAAAGATTTAGCGAAGGAGTTAGCAATGACAATTATGTATCAATTCCATCGCCCTAATCCGTTAGCAACATTTTAGGTTTTACAAATGGAATAGGTAATAAAATATTTCATTGATAATATTTCTTGACAAAACTTGTGGGGTACTCTTTAATCTTAAAAGGAAAAGGAGGGAAAATGTTTGAGACTACATCATTCATTTAGTACAATGAGGATATTTTAATGCTTCGATTTTATGGGATTCAGTGAAATATACGTCATGATTTTTGTTTTATGTTGAGCTAATCCCTGTACATAACCGGCTTTGTAAAATTTTAACTTGATTTGAATTAATAATTGGATTAAGATTTTTGCTCGTTTCTGACAGCAAGCTAGACGTTCCACATAATCTTCATAGACGAAGGAAGGAGTGATATAATTAATTCAAAGAAACTCGAAGAATCATAAAAAGATGAAAAGAAAGAAAGAAGATTTATGAATTGAAGCAAGTGGTCATTGGTAAAATGATAATAATCAGAATACATGAAAAGAAGGATTTCATGATCAGCTCAAAGTAAAACAAACAGCACAAGCTGATCACAAAGCTTGCAAAAGGTCATCAAAGTCGTTAATACTCGTGAATTCTTGATGTGTGTTTATATATATATATATATATATGAAGAATTATACCCTACCATTTGTGTGTGTATATCATCTAAGGTAAGACGGATAGAACTCCCAAAACTATCTCTATAACCTGCAACAAAACCACCCCAGAACAGACGGCCACACTCAACGAAACAAGTAGCACCATCCCTAGTGCCAAACTTGGTCTAACATTCATCAAAAAGTTCTGCAACATCTGCACTGCTTCACAAACATCGTTGTTGTAGTTGCAATGCATGTAATATTGTTTCTCCCACTCCATCCAATGAGAAGGTGGATTGTTGCATGCCTCCAACATCCTCATCTCCTTGATTCGTAATCGCAGTACAATCATGCTTTCATCTACAAGCTTACCCTTATAGTCTCGTCCCTTATTTCTTCTATCAAGGGCGACAACGGTGTTTCTTCTAGGGCATGGTTTCACTGAAGAAATTGGCCTCAAGGCAAGCTTGGAGGATGAGAATTTTGTTGATTCCATGAGTGAAAACAGAGAAGTACTCAAGCAAAGTTTTTCTTTTCTGACGGCTGGGTTTTACAAGATGCGAAGGAATAAAGGGGTATTTATATATATATATATATATATATATATATATATATATATATATATATATAGCAAGGGGAACTCGTGGTTCGTGGTGGCTTTGTTTACGCCTTAATTATTTCTAATCCTGTTTAAAACCGTGTTAAGAGGAGTTTGTAATTCTGAGTCAAGTTAGAGCTCAATAAAAAAATCATAAGCTAGGTAGGACACAACTGTTCGAGATGCATGAACGTTGAGAAGGAAGGAATGTCTGTTTCGAAGCAAACAAAAAGTCATAAGCTAGCTAGGACACAACTTCGAAGAAAAGAAAGCTACACCAGGATTTTCAACATTCCTTTGAAACCGATGGCACTTTCGTCGAACATGTACTTAGGTTTTCTTTTATAATAATATGGTTGCATTATAATTAGCACTGTATTTTAAAATATATATGAATTGTAAAAAGTTAAATTGATGATTTTTTTTATATTCTTAAAAAAATTTAATATAAAAAATGGCAATGTTGAAAAAATATTTAAATAAGCATCAAATTATTTTTTTCCAAACCCAACACATTTTATAATATATCATCAAATGCCCGTACAAAACGAATAAAATGAAAAATCTTTAATTTTGAATATTATATCATGTTAACTAAAGAAAATAATCTAGATATGAAAAAGATAACTTCAAGAACACACATAGACCATTAAATTAATGGGATTGATAATTGAAGTCATTTTAAGAGCACAATCAAATGGTCTAGACGTTTTTTTTTTTTGTGACATTTTTATGTTAAATAATATATGGACATAGATTTTTATTTGATTTGAATTTGTATTGCGCACTTACGAATATAATAACATTAAAAAATTTCTTAAAATGACACCGTGATTTGAGATGGTAGGAGCGTTTCCACATTTTCAAGACGACAAGGCGTACCGCGTGGCCAAGCAAAGTGCATGCACCTGGGCATGAGCTTTCCCACCGTGAAACCATAAAAAATGTTATCCCTCGACTTCCGGCGAAAAGAAACAAAAGAATCAAAACATCATATCAACTGGGATACTTGATAAAACAGTGACTGTTTATTTTTTTTTATTTTTTTTATTTACGTGGGGTGTCTGGGCCAGCTTGCGCGCACCACGACTAATTCCCACGACCCACTGAATACCCTGCAAACCCAGTAGGCATGTAAGGCACCGCGAGGGTGACAGGCGTGCACGCCAGAGCTCGAAAACAGGTGCAGTAGAAAGAGACAAGTCCCTTTCACCGCTAGACCAAGCCCTAGAATGCAGTGACTGTTTATTTTGATCTAGAAGGTCAATTTATTTATTTTTTCAGATATTCGGTTGAGAGATACTCATAGAAAACAATTACAAAAAGAAAGCGATTAATTATTGTAATTTTAATCATTAAAGTGATCAAATTTGGTATTTAAATATTCCATTTGATCAAAAGAGTTTGAATAACTGTAGCTATTCCTTATCAAATCGACTGAAAATAAGAGCTCGCCGTATAATCCTTTTAACCATCTAGGTGGTGGCCAAGTGGTAAGGACTTGGGATCAACGGGTTTGCTCCCTCTGTGGTCTCAGGTTCGAGTCCTTGGTTGCTCATATGATGGCCACTGGAGGCTTACATGGTCGTTAACTTCAGGGCCCGTGGGATTAGTCGTGGTGCGCGAAAGCTGGCCCGGACACCCACGTTAATCTAAAAAAAAAATAAGAGCTCGGAAAGATTTGGTGTCTATGGTTGAATTTATTTTGTTTTTTCACTGAATTTTGGCAACTTTAATGGATCAAGCCGCAAACAAGCTGCCTGTCTTTCTTCCTATAATTTCTGGGTTTGAAAAAAAAGAAAAAAACCGACCCTGTAATTTATGGGTTGGCTTTATTGTTCATATATAAACATAGAACCAGCTGAATTTTTTTTTTAAAAAAATTAATTATATCTTTCTATAGCTTAATTAAAAGAAATTAAACTTGAAATTATGGTAAAAATATAATATTTAAAGATAAAGGATTGACAGAAAAAATATATGGCTAACCCTGTAAAAAAGTTTTATTTTTGTTTAAAAATCTATTTTCTTTTTTTTTTCCGTCTTCCAACTAGATTTATATGGTTTTGATTAAGATTTCACCATCAATATGAAATTGCAAAGTTCACTTTAGATGTTGCCCATTTTAGAAAATTGAAAACAAATAATTTAAAATCATTTTATATGTATTTTTGGTAAAATAAATAGTTCGAAAAAACTTTTTTTTTTAAATGTAATATAAGTTAGAATCGAGTTAAACTCTATACTTTTAATTAATTAAAGAAAACTTTTAACTCAATTTTATTAAAAAAATAATTTAAATTAGAAGGTATTTCTAATTAAGCATACTTATAATTCTTTTGAGTAAAAAATTAAAAATAACTTAAATCAATTTCTAAAAATCATATCAAATATAACTTTCGAGATCCAAATCTATAGTTTCATATCACATATCTCTCAAAAGTTAATACAATTTCTTTTCAAACACAGACAATACATGCACGATTTTAAAATTATGCATCTCATCATCTCCATAGCAGGTTTAGATTTTTTTAATAAATGAACAGAAGTTACAAAATGAATATATCTAGAAAGAAAAGTTAAAAAATTTTAATATCATTTTTGTTTTCTATTTTTTGAAGTTAATTGAAAATTTGTTTGGTTGAACATATTTTCTTTTAACTTTTTTGTTTTTTTTCAATGTACTTTTTTTAAATAACGTATTAATTTTTCATGCGTATTTCAACTAAAAACTATTATATAAATTAGAAAATTATTTACAATCAACATCAAAATCACTCTCATAATAAAATTTTGTTTTCTCAAAATATTATAAGGCAAAGCTTTAAAAAATCATTATTGTATTAACTTATCAATCAACAGTCAAAGATACATATCTATATTCTTACTTGATTTATACAGACCTGGTATGATTATTAATAAAAACAATTGCTCTCTTAGTTTTTTTTTTTTAATGCACTTCTTCTAAATGATATCCTCAAATTGTTGAGACTAGTGATTGTAATCAAAGTTTAAAAGGTTCTGAACTTGGTTTTTGCCTGACTCCAAGCACTTTGTACCAATCTTGGGTGTTAATGTAAACCCCCGACTCAAAGTTAGAAAACCAGGGTCACATGAAGAATTTATGAAAAATGATAATTTATGGAAAAAAAATTGGACTAGATGAAAAATCTTCAATGAATTTATTTACATGTCAGATGGAGTAGAGAAATAAATTGGTATGCAAAACGACAGCCAAGTCATAAATCACACGTAAATCACCAATCAAGTAAAATTATTATTTAAATGGATTTTTTTTAAAATAAGGTGAAAATATTAATAAAAATAATAAAATAAAACTCCAAATAAATTAATGTATGAAATTACACATGAATAACTATGTTGATCACTAAAACAAGCTTGTGTACAATTGCATAAATTTTGACTGAAACTGAGAAGGATATGAAGAGATTTTCATTATAGTCAGATATTAAAATCCCCAAAAAATTAGTTAAAAATCTTGATGATTTAAAGATGTAATAACGGTAGGGTAAACACAAGAAGTGATACCCGACTTGTTAAGTAAGTGGCATTCTTGTAATTTACGTTGATGTATATAAAAGGGCAAAAAGGAGCTTCCATTTGCTTATTCTTTTTTTTATTATTTACGTGGGGTGTCCGGGCCAGCTTGCGCGGACCACGACTAATCCCCACGGCCCACTGGATATCCTGCAAACCCAATAGACAGGTAAGGCACCGCGGGGGTGACAGACGTGCACGCCAGGGCTCGAACCCAAGTGCAGTGGAAGGAGACAAGCCCCTTTCACCGCTAGGTCAAGCCCTTTGGTGCTTCCATTTGCTTATTCTTCTTCAAATTGGTGGTTGTTCTTCCAGATTAGGGGTTTAAGAGTGGTTTTATTAAGGGAAAAACAATCTAAGAGAAAGATTTTAGACAGGGAGGATGTTTTAGGAGCGGAATAAATTAGTGAAAGAAAGCTTGGATGGAAGAGGAGAAGTGGAGAATTGACAAAGACTCACTAAATCAAGTTCAAATTTGGTTGGGTAAGGTTTTTTTACAATCTATTCTCTTTTATTTTAATGCTTTTATAATGAGAGAGAGAGAGAGAAAGAGCTAATTGTTCATTCTAGTTGCCTGGGTAAATTTGGGGGGAATGGGTATTTTAATTCTAAATGCTCAAAAGTGCTAGATAAAGTAGAATAATGATGACAATTGAAAGAAAAAACATGGGCAATTCTAAACCATAGGGCCAGCCATAAAAATAATTTGGAGGAAAGGAAGAATTGAGTAAAATTGTGTGATATTAGACATAATGTCGTGGTTTTCTGATACTAAGACAACTCATTATGTCATGTTGAAAACCGCTAGACTCATTTCTGTGGAACCCTACACTAGCTTCGAATAATTTTAAGAATATATACTTCAATTCATACACCTAAATGTTTCCTAAAACTATCTTTCATTTTATATATTCTAGATATCACAAAGTCCTTGTTTTTTTTACCATAATTTGCTTTTGTTAATCTTTTTTTTTTTTTGAATTTCATGATCACTTCAGTCTTGTCAATGATCAAGTTTCTAGAGTTATCCTCATATCCAGTATCATTAAAGATGGTTTTACAAGCTTTAGTATCAACCCTCTATATTTAGTCTTCAAGTGTTTTCTGTTTTCTGTCATATAAAACTACTCCTGAAACTTTGTGTTATCAACTTAGTCATCCACACTCTTGTATTTTTTTATCAAATTCTTTCTAATAAGGCTCAAAACTTGTGTCAAACCCTCTATGTCGTTAAAAATGTTCTTTTGATTTCTTTCTTAGCCAATTATCATTTCAATTAAGCAACTTTCCTCTAGGCAAGTCCAATCAATCTCCTTTGGGGTTGTTGAAGCATTTTAGTTTTGGCTTTTTTATTCTTAGTCTTTAATGATATTTGGGGTCTTTCACTAACCTACTTAGTGAATGGATATAAGCACATTGTTATTTTTGTATATTTGTTTTATTATATATATATATATGTTTTTGTTCTTTATAATTCATTTAAGACTTATAATGTTTTTATTCAATGTCAAGAGTTAGTTGACACTTAGTTTGGAACTAGTATAAAACAATTAGTTTTGTAAAATAAATTCCTATTTTAAATTTGACAGGATTGCTCATTATATGATTTGTCCTTATATATATGATCAAAATAAGGTTGTGGAACATCGTCACAAGAATATTATTGACATCAGTCTCACTTTATTCAAACATGATTCTTTTTTATAAACATTTTAGTCGTATACCTTTGAAACTATTATTTTTCTCATCAATTGAATGCCTACTCCAATTCTATAATTTTTAAATGACAACCTGTGAATTTTTTTAAAAAAGCAATTAGTTGCTTATGCTTCTCAATTTTGCCTTCATACAACAAATATCAACTTGATTTTTATTATACCATACTGTCTTTCTTAGTTATAGTCTAGATCACATAGGATATTTTTGCATGGATATCTATACACGTCAAGTCTATGTCATTTGTCATTGCATGTTTGATAAGTCTTCCTTTCTTTATACCTTGCTTTTTCTATACCATGTCCAATTCATTAGTTTCCTTTTTGTACGTATAATATTTTTTCTCTTGTCCTTCTATTACTGATTCTTCATGGATTAGCATTCATGTGTCTACCCTATTACCCTTTTTTTATGGCCATCCTCACCTTCAACTTTGTCTCCCAATTATGAGATTCCTTATGATGCTTCTTCTCTAATCCTTTAGAACTTTGCTCACTACTTTCAGTCTTGATGTTTTCATGAAAATAGTTGCTCATGTCCATCTTTTTTTTTCAAATATCCCACAATATAATCCTATTTATACTCATCTTATGACCATTCATCCATGTCAACTTAAAGATTATCTTGTTTTGTGTCTTTCCTTAGCCATGTTTGCTCTACGCTTTTTATTACAACTTATTTGTTACACTAATATCAAATGACATCTCAAATGAAATTCAATGATGGCTATGAAAATCAATGTGTTGATCCTCGATCACACTTGGTCATTGGTTCTTTTTTATATCTTTATGAATGTTGTTGGTTATAAATGGGTGTAAAGAAACTCAATGGGTTCATTGAATGCTATAAGATTTGACTAGTAGCCAAAAGGTACCATTAACAAAAGGATATTAACTTTGACCAAGCCTTTAGTTCATTTATTAAGCCAGCTATAATTCAAATTGTTTTGGCTATTTTTATTTCACACATGTCGGTTTATTCATTAGCTAGATTTTCACACTAAAACATACATGAAACAGTCTCTGTATTTTGTTGATTATCATCTTCCTTTTCATGTATACAAACTTCACAAGTATCCTTATGGACTTAAACAAGTACCACGTATACGGTTCAATTAGCTCCACAAATTCTTGTTGAGTCTCAGCTTGCATGGATGATAGAATAACACTTTACTTTTACATATATATTTTTTATTATCTACATCTATATTCTACTTCATGTTGATAATATCTTTATCATAGGTAATAATCTTTCTTCCATTCATAGGTAATGAATGATATTTCTTTTGTGACTTAGATGATTGCTCATCTTGGTATAGAATTCTTTATCCGAGACTTTGGTAGTTTAAGTTAATTTCTTAGTGCAATATATTTCTCAAAGGCTATTCTTTTCTGAATCTCAGTATGCCTCTGATATTGTGCACAAGGCTAACATATCCCAATGTTAGCTAGTTTCCACATCAGTGGCTATTGGTTATCATGTTTTTGCGACCTCGAACAATAATTCTGCTTATTCTGACATAAGTTATATCATCAAGTGGCTAGAGCTCTTTTACATAGCTGTGTATTTCTTTTGTTGTTAATGAGATTTGTATGGGATATCTTATTTTTACTTATTTTTTATTGCCTCTTCTAATAAACTACTCCATGGCTTCAATGATTGTAATTGAGCTAATAATGTTGATGATTAAAAATATACGAGTGCTTATGCTTTCTATTTTGGTCATAATCTTATCTTTTGTAAGTCTAGTAAGTAGAAAACGGTTGCTTGATTTTCTACCAAGGTTGAATATAACGTTATTGCTAATGTTGTTTTTGAGTTACAATGGCTCTTCTCCTCTTGGCTTGAAGTGTGATAATCTTAGAGCAACTTATCTCAAGGCTAATATGATATATCATTCACTCATGAAACACATTGAAATTGATTTTTATTTTGTTTGTGATATGGTTGGGAAAAGGGAATAACAAGTTTAGTTTATTGCCACTAATGATCAGATAGAGATAGAGGATGTTTTATGCCAAACCATTGGCTATTTTTCCTTTTTCCAATTCAAGTTGGTTGTATGCTTCTACCCATGATCAACTTGTAAGTTCATGTTACAGCCCAATGCTGATGAGGAGGTATAAGAGACACTTCCTAACACATACGGAGAACATGAAACACTACACTGAGCATTCCTCGGTTAGCCCTGCAGTATATCCATTTGAGGAGTTATGGAGGGGCTGGTGAGTGATGGTTTGAGTATTATTTTTTTTTATCATCACACCCATGAATCGATGAAACTCTATGAATCGTTATTCAAAAATTGTGTGCTTGGCGTTGGAAAGTTGCCAAATGCTCTGCATGTTTCTTTGTCAAAGGCTACTGGTTTCATGACACCATAAACACAAGTAATCTGGACAGTTATTTTCCATTGTTAGATTGCCTAAGCTCCTTGAAGCTGTGCTTTTATATTGGTACAAGGATGCATGCTCGGTAGTCCGGCCAGACCTAGAAAAGAATCGCATGGACTTTTGGCACTATGACTTCAATGGTGAAAGGCAATACAAGTCGAAGGACCTTGGAATCTACACACCATGCACACTACCTAGGGGTGTGCAAAAAACCTAAAAAATCAATTAAACCGAGAAAACCAAAAAAAATAACAGAAAAAACTGAACAATAAAAAAAAGCCTAATTAAACCAATTAGAGTTTTTTTAAAATTTTTTGTTTCGGTTCGATTTTGGTTTAATAAGCCTGAAACTAAAAAAATCAAATCAAACTGATTCTATTAATAAAAACACTATAAAAGTGCCTTATAACAAGCCACCCCCAGCTTTCACAAATCTCTTAACTCTCAAATCTTAATCTCGCACACTTTTAGAATTTAGATCTTAATCTTAGATCTCAATTTCTCACACTCTCGGATCCCAATCTCTCACTCTTAGCCTGATAAAAAAATGATTTTTCCATCGCTGTATAAAAATTCATGGCTAGATCTAGTTGTTTAACAAGTTTTCAATCTTCATTTTGCAAATTGGTATATCTTGACAAGGCTTCAAGCTTTATTTTCAAATCTAACAAGCTAGCCACCTCTCTCTGCAACATGGGCATGGCACACATCAATCACTACACCTAACCTCTAGATATAGCAAATCAGTCACCTCCCTAACTCCCTCTCTCACACTTGACCTTGAATCTTGTCATACTAGGTATGATTTTTTTTTTCAATCTTTGTTTTTTTTTTTTTAACATATGCTTTATGTATTTTCATTTATATTGATGCTAATGCTTCTCATAAATAATTGAGATTTGAGAGGTCAAAGGTGGTTTTTTAATATTTGCTTTCATGTTTTCTTGTTTAGACATTTAAGTACTTAATGTGTTATTTTTGCTAATTATGGTTACATATTCTTGTAGTCTAGTCTAACGAATATAATTTGGTGATAGGTCCTAATGTATATCCAAGGTTCATTATCTTACAATTATAATTAATTATAGGCAATTCACCATGACTGATGATGTATATATAAGAAAACTGTATTCCGCATACCACTAAATTAATTGTGTAGAATATTGTCTTTCGTAGTTTCATTTTTCAGATTAATTGTGTAAAATGTTGAACATATCTAGAATTGACATGCAGTGCTATATGGGATAAATATAGTTGTTTTACCTCTTTATAATGTATTTAATTTGATATATTGTGAATATGTTGGCTCAGGTGCTGGCATAATCTATATTGAAGGTGCTGCTTTGTTTTTTATAAGCATGAAGTCAATGATTTTATAATGAAGCGATTTGTTTTTGTTTTTTTTTAAAAAAAAACTACAATAATAGTTACTGCTAAATGACATTTTACATGTTCTCTCCCTTAGTACTGCAATTATACTCGCATAAATTCTTTATTCCTTGACTTTATCACAATCTTCTGCTTTAGTGATAAATAAAACAATTGAGAAAGACACATTTGATTATCCAGAAATATCCATGGAGGAGAACTGAAGGCTTAGCCTAGATATGACAATCATCCTCTATTAGTTTTAATGTTAGCTAAAGACTTTAACTTGTTTTTTTTTTTATATGGATGTAATTATTTAAACAACTTCAAAGTTAACTTTGACTTAACTACCAAAGTCTTGTGCTGAAAGTCATTCAGCTTTTTTTAGCTAATTGATGTCATGTTTCCATTGGAAGTTCCTAAAAAAATTATAATGCAATAATATTCATGGATGCTTGCATGCTTTTTGGGTGAATACATATAATTTTTTTAAAAAAAATGCATGAAGTATTTTATGATAAGGTTATTGGTTGTTGTTTTTTTTTGTTTTTAAGTCCTTTTTAATAGTAATATTTTATAATTTAAATTTTAACTTGATATGTGTTATTTAAACTTTGATATAAGAGTCTTACTCCAAAAAAAAAATAATACTAGGAAGGCTTGCATCATATTAAACACAATATTAACACTAATAATATAATATAAATTAATATTTAGTGTAAATAAATTAAATATATTCTAGAATTTTGTAATAAAATTAGACAATATTTACATCACTTACAAGCCTATTAAAAAAGGCCAAAACACAATATAGGTGTTTGCTGTTTTGTTTTCTCAAAAAATAATTTAATAAAAAAAATTGAACTGAAAATAATCACCCTAACACCACCAGCAGCGGGTGAATACTGGTACTGGAGGTGTGTTTAAACTCAAAAAGTCCTCCCCAAGTTGTTGAATGAGAAAATAATGAGTGAATCACCTCAGAATAAATTTTCTACAAAGGACGAGTGAAGAAAACATAGTTGACCATGCATGTGCAATCATACCCGTAATAATCAAGAATATTCCGAATAAAAAAGAAAATCAGCAGCATAGATAGTAAAGATGTCTTCTACATGAGTCGTCGTAGGAGGAAAGATGAACGGCAACACATCATTTGATCAAAGGGATCTTCAAACCTACAGCAATGCCAATTGCCAATATTGAAAGGTTTGGCCAGAATCAGGATTATTCATAGCGCACACAGTACATACACTCTCAAACTTCCTGTGTCCGAAGAGCACGAACGACTGTTTCATCAAGCCTACTAATTTCAAACATTTACATGAAGATATTAAATAAGACTGGGTTGCTAACTTCAAACATTTACATGAAGATATTAAATAAGACTGGGTTGCTAAGGCAGTGGTTTCGAAGAAGCTGCTTCTATGTAAGCAATGGCTTCCCGTTCTGAGAGTTGCCCACCTTCAACCAGGCCCTTCACTAAGGTATTGGCATACTCTTTAGAAGGAGGGTGCAAGGGAAACTTTCCAAGTTTAAAGCTTTCAACATCAGAAATCGAACACCTGAATAATCACAAAGTGCGAAATGCTTAGAGAAAAATTCAGAAAAATAAAATCAAACAGCAAAGAAAAAGTCTCAGTGTGTACGTCATAGTCAGTATAGGAATGTCACGCTCATTTCCCAAGTAAACAACATTATGGTACCAGCCGCCCTGCATGAGAAACAAAGTGTGAATTTTGCGAGCAATACAAAACCCACAATGTAAAATAGTATTTTACTGTTGTCTGTTGCAGCCTGATACAAGCCAGGCACAACAAATATGACATACCTTGAAAACCTCCAAAGAAATGGACCCCTTGTTCTTGATAGACTGTAGTGCAGCCAAATCAAATATAGGTGAATTCATCTGATAACTCGGTACATTTTCTTGAAGCAAAACATCATTGAACTGCTCTAGTCTGTGCAGAGAAGGAAAAAAAAGGAAGCAAGTGAGAAGACAAATAAAGTGGATAATAAAAAGAAACCCTAAATCATTTTCATGAATTTTCTATTTACTATCCTGAAAATCCAACAAAGACCAAGATTCACTTCAAAACATCGAGAGGAAGAAACATACATTAGAATTTAAAAGGAAAAGAAAAAGAAAAAGAAACAGGAACGTACGTTATTTTATACAGGCACATGTAAGTTTTTTCACCAACACTACTATCAGGATGAAGAAAAGCAACTCCCCCAGGGCCCCATGCACGTGTATAATCACGACCAAAGTATAGTCTGTGTGGGAAAATTTTCCACAAAATCTCTTTTGGCACGTTTTTGTCCATTGAACCAGTACATGGCTTCTTCATACCAACTACCTGAAAGTCATTTACAAAAATGGAATTGATATATGCTAAAGCAGGTGAACTCTTTCAAATTTTCAAGATATTAATTGCACAAACTTTAAAATGCATAGGACCAAAACCTAAGAAATGCTTCGAATCTGTTAAAACCGTGTTCATTCAGTGTGGTAACATCACTATGATACCAAGTATAGTACCTGACCTCCTTCAATATAGCATAGGAATCTAAGCTTCCACATATTTGATCCAAAAGAAGCATACCAAATGTCAATCTTTGAAAGCTCAGATCTCCAAGAGGTAGAAGATGTAGCCACTTGATCTGGCATTTAGTTGACAATATGTAAAATGAAATGAAATTACAGAATAATTCAACTTTGACGTCTTCTGTCTTCAAATTATCTCGTTACCTTGGTTATCTTCAACTTTCAGCTTCGAAAAGGGTTCCATGACCTCCTGAACAATTTCTGAATCAATATTTGGAGCCTTTTCATCCTCACTTTCAGAGTCAGAGTTTGAGATAAGAATATGCTGGAATGAAAAATGTTTATCTTAGTATGGAACACAACTGAAGAGTAGAAAGAACTGCATTTTAGGCAAAAACATCAAAATGAAAGCAGTGAGCAAAACATATCTAAATTGCACGAGGAAATATAAAAAATTAAGTTGAAAACTCTTTTCCTTCGAGAACAACATTTAGATCACCAGCAGTCATGTATTATGTCTAATAGTAATTCTACAATCACGTCCTTCAATGCCTTGCACTATCTACTTTTTCCCCCACAAATTCAAGTTTTTATTCACCCATTAAAAAACCGTCTGCTTTTAAATTTGGTGAGATTATGACATGAAAGACTTGCAAGAGAAAGGATGTTCCTTTTAAGAAAAGCCTTACCGGATGAGGGGCATTTTGAATAGTCAACTTTAATGGTAATTCATCTGCAAGTACAGGCCAGTAGGAACTTAATTTCTTGCGAACCTGGGGAATAAATAATACATGTTTTAGTCAAACAGAAAATAGCTGACACACATCGCTTGAGATTGAAAAAAACAATTACAGAAAAAAGCAAAAATCAATACTGGTGGAGGGAAAAGATAATCTGGTTTAATTCAGATATGCTATTTTACCACTTGTATCACACGCCACGTCGCCTCAAATGGGTATGCCTCTACTGACCCACTGACAGGTTTGTCTTCAAGAAGAACTTTCATGCATGCAAGAAATGAATTTGCTATAGAATCAAGGTTGTATCCTCCTTCTAATGCCAACATAATCTTACCTTGTGCAAAATCCATCAACTGAAAAGAAAAGTTAAAAATAAATAAATAAAGAAAAACGTTATGTTCTCATGCAAGTAAGATCCCTTTAAAAAATCCAATCACCACCCATAAAGGCAGTTCAAATAAAACCTAGAGAATTCAAAAATAAAATTAAGTTTCTCATGCAAGTAACATCCCTATCAAATGTGCTACTGTACAAGTCCAGAAGTCTTTACCCCTCAGTTGAGGAAACATCACTATGAAAATACCATACAAATTTAAAAAGAAAGAAAAAAAAAAAGTTAACTGCAGCAGCAACCTTTTTCAACAATACTGAGTATCCATATGGAGTGACACAACATCCACCAAGAGGATCACCAACAGCTGTTGAAAGATGTAAAACAAAACTTAATAAAATAAAAAACAAAAAGCCAGTTATCTCATAAAATTATTATAAGCACACACCAAATCAACATACAACAGGGAATATGATTTCTATCTTGTACATAAATTACAAAGGAATGCCTAGATATTTAATGTAGAAGTAAATGCAACCAAAAGAACATTTTAACTAATATAATAAGTTACAATATGGCATTAAGCATCCAATGTATTCAGAAAAGTTGCTTAGCTTCCTAAACATGTATTACTAGGCATAACTACACCTGCATAAACAATCAAATGTTACTTGTGATGATCTGCTTGTAAGGCCGCTGTGTTCAAGGTCACGTTTAAGGCATATGAAAAAGAATAATGTGCATATTCATGCATTATATACAATGTGTGAGCATCTGGTAGTCAAGGCTATTACACTTAACAGAGCTTTGACGTGTATACAAAGCTAAATCTCTAGTGAAATACCTAAAACACAATCACAATAAAAAATAATTAAAGTAAATGCAGAAATCAGACCTGCATCAAATCCTGCAGATACTATAATCATGTCAGGATCAAATTTCTTAGCAACAGGGATCAAGATGTGATCCCAAACAGCAAGATAATCTGCATCCCCACATCTTGCATGCTCCCAAGGGACATTTATATTATATCCCGTACCTGGTCCTTCTCCAATCATAGTGTAAAAGCCATCATCATTCCCTGGGTAAAAACTCCCAAACTCATGCCTACATAAATTCACAATCCACATAATCATCATGATTAGATACAAGTAAAATTATTATCCATAGCACACATAAATTACAAATTGAATGTCTACATAAGACATCCCAACAAAAAGAACAAAGATAAAATTATGACAAGATAAAGCTTGATAAATCACTTCCTAAAAAGCTGAATATCGCTGACAATCTGTGACAAACATCAAAAATTACCTCTCAAAAAGTGTAGATGCTTCAATGAAAACATATCAGAATCAAGAGATAAAGATATAGACATCATATTTCTAAGGTTATATTGCCATGTTGGGGCATGTGATAAAAGGATGATGGAAGAGAAAATTAAGAACTTAAATGTATACAGTACCTATGGACAGAGAAAAATAAGACCCGAGAATCATTCCAAAATGTCTTTTGAGTGCCATTTCCATGATGAACATCCCAGTCAACAATCAAAATCTTTTTAACACCCAATTCTGGCTGTCATATTCAAAGGTAACAAGTATAAGATGAAATGCTGAAAAAGACAGCATGTTAGTAAGAGTTTGAAAACCAAAAAGTATATTAGTAAACTAGATTCAAGGATAAAATAAAATTTGAACACATGTAAATACAAAAACATAGTTCTCACTCTTTCATCTAATAGAAAACTCGCTGCCACAGCCACGTTATTGAATAGGCAAAAACCCATCGCCTCATCATATTCAGCATGATGTCCAGGAGGCCTAACAATCGCAGCGCCAGAATTCAAATCCCCTTTTGCAATTCTCTCAGCAAGCTAGTTGAAAACACATTCATGATTAGAAATAAATTTGACTGATGACATATTGTTACTAAAATAGTCATAATTCAAGACTCAATGAAGTAAAATTAGCTTCATATCCAGTATAGAAATTGCAAGTTGCAAGCCACATGTAAAGCAAAACAGGACATAATAGTCAGCCTACTAATGAATCCATTTGGAACACTTGATATTCTGAACTTACAATTATTGTCTTTACAAGAGCTTAAGAAATCATACAGAAAAATACAACCACCTTAAAGATGGACACTTAATTTCATAGAAACTTCTCTTACCAAACACGTCATCTTTGTGTGAAATCTTCAATAAATCTTTACAGTATTGAAAAATAAGATAGAACACAATAAACAAAGGACAAGCATCCTAAAAGACGTCAAAATATTAATAACAAAAAAAGTACCTCTAAAACGGAGCCGGCCGCATGGTAAGCAGCTTCAGATGATCCCTCATTAAAGTAAATTGAATTCAGTTTTGAAGCAATCCTATTTCTTCGTGAATCAAACTGTTTGGAGCTTATATTTCTAATCAAATTAACATGATTTTCAGAGTGAACAGCCATTAAATACTTATCTTCTGCTTCTTTCCCACTCAAAACCACACACCTGAAAGATTCAAAGGTAATAACAACAATAATAAGTCCAGTCATAAACCATCAATACTATTTACCCAAAAAAAAAAAGTTATAAAGGGAGCACCTTTGAGGAATGTTATTGGCTAAGAGCTTGTTCCAAATAACCCTAATGCGATTGGGATTCTCTGGATGATAATCACCATCAGGAGTATGATGCTTACACATCTTCTCATCATAAATTATTCCCACGAGCCTTTCACCGCTATTCATTTCACCGGATTCCTCCACCTCACCCATACTTGCTAATCTTACCCTTTCTTACTCTCTCGATCACTTCAAACACCCACATGAGAAAAGGGTTTGAGTGAATTAATCATTTATGTGTTCATTGTTATCAGCTACTTGGAATTCAAACAGCTAAACTTAAAAAGATTATACCTTTGCGTTGGTTGGTTGAAGGGAGAGAAAGAGAGAACAATGGGAACTCTGTGGCTGACCTGTGAGGGAGACGTGAAGGGCAGTGGCTGCTTCGCTACTTCACAGGGATCAGAGAATTGCTTGCTGTACTTAAATTCTATATTTTATGACATGACATCAACCAAATGTTTTTTCGTTCAATGATTATTTATTTTGCTGTGTAAAATAAATAATAATTTCTCTTACTTTTATGGGCTTTGCTCAAGGGGCAAACCAAGATGAGAATTTTGATTTTTAATAATTAATTTTTAAATAAAATTTAATGTAAAAAAATACTATAAAAATAATTAAAAGTTAATATCTCTGATTTATAATTTAAAATATATATATTAATGATAAAATTAATTTTTCTAAAATACCTTCTTTTTTTAGAAATCTTTAAAAAATAAAATAAAGGTAATGATGGTAATATAAAATAAAATAAATTTTATCTCATCCAAATCTATTTATTTATTGATTAAATTCAAAATAAATACTATAATTAAATTTAATTACAGTAAAAAATTAATTTTAAATAAAAAAATTCAAATTTATTGGAACTCCAATGCATGCGAAGCTAATATACTAATATATCTGTAAATAATAATGATTCAAGATTTTCTCATTATGGATGAGGGAGTCCACTGGGAATACCAAATGGCCATTATCTCTCTTTGGAGCACCATTGATGATTTCAAGCATAACGATATGGAATCTCGACGGAGGAGAAGATTACTGCAGCGAATAAACCGGCTGAGAAAATGCGTCTAATTGTATCCTTGTTGAAGGTGTGGTACCAGGCATCTTGTTTTTGTACTGCATGTACTTGAAGTTCGTATCATGTTCTTCTGTTTTTGTAGTTGCTGCATGGCAGAACCCTCCACAGCACAAAAAAACAAGAACAAGACATGAAAATCGATCATACTTTTGCCGATGAGTTCTCTAATTCAACTCAGACGCGCGCGGCCATTGTGTTTGAGTCTTACTAATATTTTCCTTCGATCATTACATTACTAGATTTTTTCCTGTCTGAACAAACGAAAAGCATGGACGAATTAGTTCGCTGATTTTGGGAATTCTTGGACATTTTATATGCATGTGAACACTTCAGTCACATTACAGTTTTTTCTTTTTTCTTTTTTTTATTATTATTCAGATGGTATATAGGTTAGTAAGTATTTTAATTAATTTTAAAAACTTTAAAGTTAACAATTATATAAGTTTCTAGTAACTTGAACTTGATCTGATCTTGATCTGATGATTTCTAGAGAACAACTTAAAATCTTTACTAGTTGAGTTACATCTCTCAAGATTTTTTTTTCTTGTTTTTTATACTTAGATTGTGCAGGTATTCATGAATGGTAAGTGAATATATTGTTTTGTCAATCAACACCAATTTTATTTATATAAAATATATTTATTATTAATAAGAGTTTTTGTTTTTAATATTTATTTATATTTGATTAATAAATCTAATATTTAATTATTAATTCTAGAATAAAGATAAACTTTATGGAACAAAAATACTTTATAAATAAAAATATAAAATTATTATAATTATAAGGTTTTTATTATATCAAAGTTGTAAATCCAATTAAAAATTTTATAGCGTTAAAAGAATACTATAATTTTTAATTGACGATGAATAAATAAAAAGATGGTGGAAATGGTAACGGAGATAAAGATAAAAAAGTAAAATAAATATATTTAAATAAAAAGATAGTTCTATGGATTTAGTTGAATAATTAATATGATATATGAAATGATAAAAAAAAATATTATATTTTTTGTGTACAATCACCTCTCAATCAAATCAATTTTAGGTTATTAAGTGTACTTTTAAATTTGAATGTTAAATCAAGTTAAAATTCTACAATAACTTTTGTAACATATTGATTTACTCTAATATAAAATTTGAGGGTAATTGGACTTCGGGAAGGTTGCAAGAAAATATTGACAATCAAACAGGAATCTAAAAAGGCTCATAAAAGGTAAAATAATGACTTAAATTTAAAAGCCGGAAAAGTCATCCTCTTCTCTCTTAAATTGTCAAAGAGCTCGAAATAAAAAAGAGAAAGAGATAGAGAACTGTGAGAGCTAAACACTGAAAATTCTTGAGGAAAAGTAGAAATTGAGTAAGATTTATGAGTTAAGAAATGCGAAACATCAATTAATCCATTAAGCAAAGATTTAAGAGGAAACTAAATAAGAGAGTGTGGAAGATTAGGGTTGTTACTCACGGCAAAGATGAGAAAAATTGAAGGAGTGGAGAAAACTTTAAGCGGTTAACTTTTGAAATCTATTTTATTGCCAAGTAAAAGGTTTTAGGTTTATTAGAACAATTTTGAATGAAAATAAATGGATTTAATGCATGATTATTAGATTTTTGAATTAGTGTTTATAGAAGAAAATACGGGGAAATGTGAAATTGATGTGACTGTGGAGAAATAGGTTGTAGATGAAGTAAATAATGAATGATTAAAGAAAAAAAGTGGTGTTCTAGAGAGAACCAAGACCTTGTAATTATGGTGGATTGAAATGGATTTAATAAATTTATTTAGTTGTGATTAAATATTTATTGAGAGAAGAATTCGGTGAGAGATATAGCTAAGATTATGAATTGGATTATAAAAATGTAAAATAGATGTTGACGATGAGTTTCGGAATGAAAATTGAATTTACAAATAAAAAGAAATAAGGCCATTAGAACCGGCTAATAGTAGATTTTTATTGTAAATCATAGTTTTGAAAGTTTTGATTATTATATCATGAGTATATAATTGTGACTGTGAAGAAACTTGATAGATAGAAATTAAGTTAAAAGTATCCATGTTAAAGTAAATGATAATGTATATATGCTCATGTCAGAAAAATTAGAAGCATGAATGTTTTATTAATTTGAAAGAGTTAATAGTTAGTAAGACTTTAGTATCGTGATTGAATAAATATATATATATATATATATCATTGAGAATCTGAAATTTATATGAAAAATAAAATTAACTTTTATAGGAAATTAATGATAACTAATTTATTGTTCATCCTCGTATAAGAAAGGTCATGGAATCCATGTAGTAGCAGGAAATCATTTCACATGCCAAGTAAGTATTTGACATCTTATAACTAAAATACTATTTAATTATGTATGTTATTCTTCCTCTAATATATAATAACCTTATTTGATAAATTGAATAAACTAGTTATCCTGGTAAATAGAAGTAATGCCCTAATTAATAGACAATTAAGAAACTAATTATCTTGGTTGATAAGACTAATGCTCTAATAAATGGGCAAATGAAGATATTGATTCCATGGTTAATAAGAATAATACTCTATTTAATAGGTAAATGAAGATATTAATTACCTAGTTAATGAGATTAGTGTTCTAATTAACAGGTAGATAGAGATATTGCTTCCCTAGTTAATGAGATAATTCCTTGATTAATGAAAAATTAAAGAAACTAGCCCTTAGTATTACTGGGACAAGATCCCTAGTTAACGAGCAATTGGAGAAATTCATAATGTAAAAATGAAATATTATATTGTTAAATCATGTGTATTATATGAATTGAGAACAATTACATATAAAAGTAATAATAGTAAATATTATTCATTTTATAAACTATTTATGCTTGGTAATATATAAATTATAAAACTTCTTGAAACTTTAAAATTTACTATTTATTACTGCGTATATATATTTCGGAAAACAAAACAATTTATACACGAGGAAAGACTGACAATAGAATGGCTCAACTAAATGCAATTCTTATTTATGTTTATCAGAGTGATATATATATATATATACATATATATATATGTATGCCGATGATATATTTAGTTAAACATCCCCAAAGGACTCAAGCTTAATGGATATCCTATCTTTTACTTTGTTCTTCATTTACAACAACTTTATTTTAAAAAATAACTCGTATTTGCTCAGGCTTCACCTTGATTTTAATAATGTCTATAGATCTAAATAGGTAGATTAATGCAGTAGTCAGTTTTAGTTTGATATAATAAAAATTGCTTTTTTTATATTCTTAAATTTAAACTTATTATTTTGATTTATAAATGTATCAGCTAAACATTTAATGTTATTTGGCACGGCTGAGCTTGCCATCAGGTAAAAAATTTAGATGTAGACAAGTAAAATTTATCATTCTGATTTATAAACGTAACAGCTAAACGTTCTTAAAAATTTAGATGTAGACAAGTAAAAAAAATCATTTAGCACGGCTGAGCTTACCACCAGGTGAGATTAAACTTTTTCCATGAAGATTGCAGGGTGCATGAGTGCCTGTGAGTATAGTATTCATAGGTTTTAAACCCTGTCCGGTCAGTCAAATCGATCTAAAACCCCGCCATCCAGAGTTGAAATCAAGCTAGGTCGGATAAAAAAAAAAAAAACAGGAAAAACTTGGTGTGATCTAGTTAACATTAACATTGTTAACCTGTTTTTATTAAAAACTTAGTTATGATCTATTATTTTTTTTTATTAAAATAATAATTTTTTAATGTAAAATAATTAAGTATAGTAACCTGATAATCCGAGCAAAACTTATAACTTGAATCTTAGACCGAGTACGGTTTGAAAGCAATAATAGTAATTGTTATCTTTTAAAATATCTTTTATTTAAAAATATATTTAAATAATATTATTTTATTTTTTAAAATTATTTTTTATATCAACATATTAATAAAACACTCAAACAAATTAACTTTAAAAAATTAAAAAATATATATTTTTAAAACTCAAAAACAAACTCAATTATTCACAGCAGCTGCGATTATGGTTAACGAACATGGCACCATGGCCCCACCTAGGCATCCAATAATTATAGTAAACAAAACAGAAGCACCGACCCTTAGCAGCGAGGCTGCTTCCCAAGGCATGGAAGACCAATCAGGAACTGACAGATATCACTTTAGTTAGATTTAAGGAACTACTATTTACACCAAATATTCAACTGCACACGTGTCAGACTCACAAGTCTTGTCTAATTAGATCTTGACATCTTAGCATCCATCCTTCCATCTATAAATACAGAACCAAAAACCTTGCACTTCTCCATCGCATTTTCTCATCTACTTTGATCAATCAAGAGCTTTTTAGCAATGGAATCGGCTCCTCTTTGCTCCTCATTACTTCCTTCTTTCCCACAAAAACGCAGCTATAGGAGTGGTAAGAGGTCAAGCGGCCCGGTTGTTCTCGCTTCTCGGAGAGAGAACACCCAAGAGTGGCTGAGATACGGAGAGTTGCTCGTAGATGAAAGCATGCTTGTGCTGAGGAAACGCATTCGTGAAATGAAAATGGTGGAGAGAAATTATGAGCCTCCAGAAGAGTGGATGGAGTGGGAGAAGCAGTGCTATACATCCTACGACGAGTTTATATGTAAGTTTGTAGGGTTTTTGCAATTGCATTTGATGAATACAAGGCCTAGTTTGGCCCTAGGAATGCTTTTGCTAGTTACAATGAGCGTCCCGGCATCAATGGTCATGATTTCCCAACAATTGATGGAGGCAGCATGTGGAGTCTTGTCAACCTTTCATGGAGGTTGATCCGGTGTTTAATATTCTTTCTTTTCTTAGAGCAGGTCCATGGAATATATTTATGTAAATGGAAATAGATTTTATTTTATCAAGCAATTTGTTTAATTCTATTTTTCATTTCTTGGTTGGAAGAGTATCAAATTGATTTGTATAATTGCCTTGATTTTGATTTTGCTATTTAATTTACGGTTATTAAACAAAATGGACCCACACACACACACATATATATATATATATTTAATAAATATATTGAGCAAATTAGTATCTTTTACATTGAATTGACTAGGAAAATGATTAAAAAAACCCTAAAACAAACCGAAAAGATTTTTCGCTTAATATTTCAGCCAATATTCCAAGATTTCTTTTCTTTTATCATAATCAACTCAACCCATGATTGGCAGGTTTCTCTCATTTTAGAACATCCACGCTAGCTAATGTTTTACTGTTTTTTAACCACATCTTTTTCAAAGAAAGCAATTCCAGAAAGCAAAGAATTGCTTGATCTACCAAACACGTATTGGATTTTTAACTTTTCAATGACTTTACCTTAAACACCCTAAAGTTTCTTTGAGATTACACTTTCTCTCTTGTATCTAAATATTTACACTTCATATATTAATAAATGTTTAAAGTAATTCTTCCTTGACTTTTTTGGTAAAACTATTGGAATCGTAAGATAAGGTTCTGCTTGCTTGTTCTTCTTTTCCCTTGGGGTAGTAGTGCAATCTATATCAATCATTTTGAGATTGAAAGGAGAGGAAGGAATAAAAGGGAGAAAAAAAAGAAAGAAAGAGGATGGTTATCATAATCTTATAAGTGGGGAGTAAGATCCTTATATTAATGATGCTTTGAAGTTGATTCACATGGATAAAAATCTATGGTATAAATAGATAAATTTAATCAATTTTGATTTTTTTTTTCAAAATGAGTTATCACTATTGCATAAGTAGATTTTATCTTCAATAAAATAAATTTTAGGCTCTCTTGAAATAGCCTTCATTTTGTTCAACATTGGAACCTGATGGATGATGCTTACATTTGGTTGCTATCCTGGGATGGAAGAGATAAAGATAGTGGAGACATGATAAACTCTAGGATGTTAGTCTAATATCTCTCTAGGTTTAAAAATATCTAAGTTTAACACGTAGTCAAGTCTAAGAGAGTTGAGTTTAACATCTTGTCAAATCCATAAATATTTAGGCCCAATGTAAAGCCGAGTTCAAAAAAATTGGATCTAGTATCTTAGAAGACCCATAAGTTTTTGGATATCATACATAACCAAGCTTAAGAGAGTTAGGTCTAGCATCTTGCTCAACTTCTAAAAGCATGAGTTTGGAATGTAGCCAAGTCAAAAGGAGTTAAATCTAACATCTTACTAGAATTATATATGTTTAGGTTTAATAAGTGACTTAACCTGTAAAAATCGAATCCAGCACCTTACTAGCTCTCTTTTCCACATGTTTTGATTTTTGTTGAGTTTTTATAATGATTTGTCGTTCTCTCTACTTGTGTATCCAATCCATGGACATTTTAAATAAATGAACTTTAGTACAAAATACAATGATTCATCAGAACCTCACCTTTTGTTAATAGCTTCATTCCAGATGATTTTTCATTACAAAAGAACTTCCCCGACCTCGAAATGTTTTAGCATATTTTACTCACATTACTTTCAATTTGGATTCTTATAATAATTGGTCGATGAAAGGTGCATTACTAACAGCTTTTTAAATATAATTCTTCAAGAAAATATATAATATTGTATATAAGTATGTTAAATAAAATATTAAATTAAATTATTATATATTTATAGGTTTGCGGAGAAGTTATAAAACATTCTATTCAATAAATTAAAACCTTTAATGAATTAATATGATATTATGTTATGTTATATATTATGTAGGTTTGTAGAGATGTACTAATAGAACATTCTATTTATTCCATTCAATGAATTGGATCATTAAGGGAATTATTCGTCTTATTATAAAAAATTAATTTTTATTGATTAATAATTAAAAACACAAGGAAATTTTAACATGATTGTTTAAAACATACCTATTTTTGTTGAAATTTTATTTCTTTTTTATTGAGGAAATATAGAATATTATATTCAATGAATTAAGATCAATAATAAAAAAAGATATGTCTCATTAAAAAAATAAAACTAATTTCTATTCATTAAAAGTTAAACATATGTTTATCGAGAAAATCCTAAAATGGTGGTTTAGAAAACAAAGCATATATTTTGGTTGAAAATGGTTTTTTCAAAATAAAATATAAAAACTTTTGTGGTTAATGTATATACAGAGAGAGAGGTACAGAACTTGCCAACATTATTTGTTAATAGCAGCAAGAATTAGACTCTAGGATAAAATAACTAAAAACAAAGGAGATAAAAAGATTAGCAGTCCAAAACAATTCAATATGCATCTACTTTTTGCTTCGCCTAAAAAGGTCAGCGTCTCTTTTGATTATTTAATTATTGTTGATAATTCCTTTTTATTTATCATTTTATGTGTTTTTTAAATTTATTTTGTTAAAAATAAAAATACCATTTTATTTTTTAATTAAAAAATCAAAATACTGAAAAATACATTCATAAGACAAGTGCTTTCTTTTCTTGCATTAAAAATTAATCTGAGATTATACTTGAAACGTAGCATGGATAGAGTGCTAGTTACTATCTGTGGAAACATTTGCATCCTCTGTTTTTTATTCTGCCACGCCATGTACGGGCACCATGGCTGCCTTTGTTTACTTGCAGCTTTCATGTTTATGATATAAAAAATACAAATAAAATATTTGATAATATATTAAATTGTATTTTTTTTATTGTAAGATTTATTTAGAAATTAAGTTTGAAATGTAGTTTTTGAGATTTAAATATTTTTGTAATGAAGTTTTGTAAAATTTTATTTGTTTTTGCATTTTAAAAGGTGCTTTTAAAAAAATTATTTTTTTACTTAAAATTAATATTTTTTTAGTTTTTAAATTATTTTGATACTCTAATATTAAAAATAATTTTAAAAAATAAAAAATTATTTTAATGCATTTGTAAATATAAAACATTTTGAAAAGCAACTACAACTATATATTTACCAAATATTTTATATATAATTTTAGTTGAATATAAATCTCAACCATATTTTCTATCAAATACATATTTAAATTTAATTAACCATATTTAATTATATTCTTTTAAAACTTATTTTTTTAAAACTACAACTATAAAATTTACCCAAAAAAACAAACGCAATTAACATGAAACAACTTATCAGCAATGGAGCAGTCTCAGGCTTGAGTTTTGCTTAGAACTAGCGTGGATTCTCATCCCAGTAATTATCAGAAAGATGTTGAAGAAAATAAGAAGATATCAGAAAAGGAACGATTAATTTATTTAAAAATAGTGGTGCAATTTTTAGATCATTAACCATTTGCCTTATTGAGTAACTGGACAGATATAAATGATACAATTTAAAGCCAAAGAAACAGCCCTTGTTTGACACCTCAATATGTTCAAGGTCTGGCAGAGGAAATCGAAGAACTGCAGCGATGCCGGAATACATTGCCGACTGCTCTCCTGAAACGTGCATTGATGAAAATATATGAGCAGTGCTCCCTGAATCCTTCACCGATATAACTAGATGGGCAAACTTTCGCCTCGTCGGTATATCAGCATTTCTGAAAAGATCATCCGTGATGAGAAGTGTTTGTATAGCCATTTCTAAAAACTTTTCCATTTATTTTGCTGGGAAGGAAGGGTAATTGTTGTTGTTTTTTAAATAGTTTTTTGTATTAAATATATGTTAATAATTTTTTTTATTTTTTAAAAATTATTTTTAACATCAACCCATCAAAATAATTTATAAATACTAAAAATATATTAATTTAAAGTTAATAAAAAAATAAAAAAATTTATTTTTTTTAAAAATATTTTTAAAACACAGAAGGCTCTTCGTGTCCAACCTCAACGTGCTTCGGCCCACAGCATGCTCCAGTAGAATCATTCAAAAGCATCTCAGAGAAATCTTTGGGGTCTCGGGTCTCCTGTGCTGCTTTGGTGCCTTTAATCACGTTCATGACATTCGCAGCACCAAGAACATCTCCCAAAGCATGCTCGTTTCCGGAGCTTGTTTGCGCAAGAACAAACCGTGACTTTGTTCTTGATAATTAACTTCAACTCTGATCTCCTCTCTGCCTCCAACAATAAGTAACGATAAAACTGATCTTTAATATCACCGTGATAAGTGCTAAATATATATTTCTTTTATACGATGTTTTTTAAAGTATTTTAAATTTATTCAAGATTATTGAAAGTTATTTTTATAAGTTTGATATTTAAAATAGACTTTGTCAATTAATCACTAAAATATAAAAAATTTATATTTGACATTTTAGAACTAGCTTATTATTACAAGTTTTGTGCTAAGTCAGAGTTTCAGAATGAAAATGTGGACTTATTCTAAGGTTCCGTTTGTTCATAAGAAAGTTATATTTTTTTAGAAAGTGAATTTCAAGAAAAATGAATTCCAGAAAAGTGAATTTCGAGAAAAATAAATTCTTGAAAAGTAAAGTATTTTTCGATGTTTGGTAGTGTTATGAAAAATGAACTAGAAAACATTTTCCAGTGTTTGGTTATGTTATGGAAAATAAACTGGAAAATAATTTATTAATATTTTATTTTTCTCAAGTTTATTAAAATAATAAAGAATAAATCTTACAAATTAAAAAGTTGAATAATAATGAAATTGAAAAAAAATCATAAATTATCTCAAATAAAATAAATAATAATCAAAATAATAAAGATCAAATCTAAAAACAAAGATGAAGAAATTAAAATAATAATAATTAACATTTCATAAAGTATTTCAAATAAAATAAATAACAATCAAAAGAATGAGAATCAAATTTGATAGAAAAAAAATTTCAATAAAAAAATAATAAAAGAAAAGCAAATAACAATTATAAAAATGAGGACCAAAGTTAATATAAAAAATAAATTTTAAAAAATAAAATTAAAAAATAAATATTCAAAACAAAATATATATAGCAATCAAAAGTTTGAGGATCAAATTTGATATAATCAGCAAATAATGATATTTCTAAATTTTTCACAACTTCCAGAAAGTGTTTTCCTCCAAATTTTCAGGAAAACACTTTTCTAAAAATCAAGCCAAATTTTTCTTTGACTGGAAAGTATTTTCCATTTACCAACTTTCCTAATAGTAAACAAACACAAAAAAGTTAAATTTGGATTAAGTTAAATTTGGATTAGTCAATAGAAAACACTTTCCGGGAAACAAACACAACTAAAAAGGAAAACATTTTCCTGAAAATCAAGTTAAATTTTTTTTATTAAAAAATATTTTCATTGACTAGAAAGTATTTTTCGTTGACTGGAAAATATTTTCCATTGACTAGAAAGTATTTTCCGTTAACTGGAAAGTATTTTTTGTTGACCGGAAAATGTTTTCCATTGACCAACTTTCCTAATAACAAACAAACACAGGAAACTTTGAAAAATAGTTTTTCAAAAATTGTTTTTATTGAAACAAACATGGCCTAAGTTGAAGTAGACATTGCAAGCTTTTTATAAAGATATTATGGGCAAACATCCGATCTCATTTGGATTTTGATTCAAACCTACAAACTCGGGATGTAATCCTTCATATAGCAAAATTCTTTGTCTTCACATTATATATTCAAATAAAAATATCTTGAGTTTATGATATTAAAATTAGGCGATTCAAAAATCTAAATTCATCTATACATCCAGGATTACAACTTTCATAGAAAAAAACTCAAAGTAAAATAAAATTGTTTTGAATGACAGAATTCAAACACAATCTGCTTAATTGAAATGAGTCCTCTAATTTGATTAGAAAATTAATGGTACCAAGCATTCCAATATTGCTGAGAATCTAACATAAAAGTGGTGGGCCTTAGAATCCAAAAAAATACAAATCAAGCCTTTAACATACATGTAATGAATAAAAAAATATAGTTGGAATGATCGAATATTACAAGAAATTAAGTTTAAATCAAAGTCTAAACAAAAACATAATTGTTATTAAAATAGAATTATGATAGCAATAAAAGCAAATTTCAACACAAATTCCTATTAGATTCTAAGAATCTTCACTCTTTAATGTATATATATTTTCAAAGCATCTTTTTCCTAAAATATCATTGTAATCTTTATTTACAAATATACTTGTTTAAACATTCATGAGTCTCAAAATCTATAAAAAAAACCTTTTTCAAGTATTAGCCACTAGTTTTCTTGGCTTACCAAATACCAAATATTTTGGTTTGAGAAAATGAATTTGTCTGTGAGAGCTAAAAAAATTAACTGATACATAAACATTGTATTTCAAAGCTCCTTGAATATTTCAGAACATCATCATCCATCATCTAGCATGCAATATATTAAGAAAAAAAGTTGTATTTCTTTTTACCTATATCAATTTTAATTTTAAGGCTAAAAAATCATAAATCATTTTAGTTTTTAAAAATGAAACACAAGTTTTTAGAAAAAATAAAATGTGGGGTTTTAATGTGGGACAAGTATTAATAAGTCTAAGTTTAGATGAGTTAAATAAATTTTCTTATAAATATATATATATATATATATATATATTGAATTGAAATTTGACCAGTATGTTTTACAAGTCCAATTTTATAGTGGGTTAACTAGCTATAACAAATTGAGATTGTTTTCATACATAAATTAGATTTATAGGTTATTGTTTGAGATTCTTTTATTTCATAATTATGTTCTAGAATTTTAATTTATTTTGCTTTTAATTAACTTGTATTAGTTTGCGTGTTCGATAAAATGTGATTTTTTTGTGTTTTTACAGTATATTGGTTAGATTCTAAAAAAATTATTAATGTTTTAGGTCTTATTAATCTGTGCTTTTCAGTAGGTCAATAACTATTTCAATTTTAATTTTAAAAAAATATAAAAAAATATAGCAAATATTTTGAATATATGAGATCTAGATCTAACAATAATGGATCTGGATATAAAACCAGAGTCTTGAATATGATAATTTAACTAGAATCAATAATCTTGAGGTCCAACTAAACCTAATACTTTAGATGTGTTATTAGATGTAGCTACGAAAAGAGATCCAAATGGCCTTGGATCTCACTACTGAACTGGTGGATCGTTTGAAGGGATTGACGAAAAATAAAAGGGTCCCAAATCCATTACTTATTAGAGTCTCATAGGTGGCCTTTCTTTCCTTTGTCCTTTACTTGTTTGCTAAAAGTCCAAGCTTGACTGGTCGGGTGCTTGAAGATGCATGGTAATAAATGTTATTACTGTAAACTTATGAAGATTATTATCCTGTATCTCTGAGTGTTCATACTCGTTAAAATAGAAAAAATAAAAACCTTCGCTTGAGGTTTGACATACAGAAATGAGTTTGCTGATGTTCAAGGTTAAGTGTGAATCGATGTGAGGGTCTTGTGTTGAAAGCTTGAGTTCTTGGGTGAAAAAAGTTTAAGTTAAAGCTTGAAACTTGGAGTTAAGAATCATTTTGGTTAGAAGTTGTTGTTTTGTTTCAGTTCACATACGGCCTGGTTTTGATTTAATTGTTTTTCCTTATCTGTTTTGATGATTGGCGGACACAGGAAGCATGCTTGTTTGTGTGTTCGGTTTTTTTTTTTTTTGTGGTAAAAATCTTGGGGGTAGATTGAAGTTAGCCGATGATGATGCCAAATAGGAGTTGGGCCACTGAGAAAATTTCAATTGCTTGTTTCATTTCATCGATTGGTGTGTTTGTAATTTGATAATGTGTGCTGAAATTTTAAGTTATTGGGATTTGGATCATGAATAAAATTTCATGTTCGATCTTTAGTGATACTGCATAGTTTTTTAGAGTTTTTGTAATATAATATGGTTTTTTCAAAGGTTCAAGACCTGAGGTCGACAATGATCTCACTGATGATATGTTCATGTGTTTATTTATTTGCTTCTCAATATCTAAATAGAAGCTTCACTTGTATTTTTATAATTTTGTAAAGTTTTTATCATATTTTAATTAGATTTAGTTACATTCAAAATTAATTATTAGACTTAGCTACAAAGCCAAATCCAATAATCTTAAATCTTATAAGTCAGATCCAATATCCTATATATAATGGCCTTAGGTTTGGTTACGCAGGCAAGTTTAATATCCTAGAAATAAAATTGAAATTTTTTAAAATATTTTTTAAAAATATATATTAAAATAATAAATTTTAATTTTTAAAATTTATTTTTATATTATTGCATCAAAATAATACAAAAAATTTAAAAATATTAATTTAAAGTAAAGGAAAAAAATAAATAAAATTTAAAAACTTTTCCAAATATTTTTGCAAAGAAAAAATAAATATGTTTTAATAAAAAAATTAACTCAATCTCAAATGAAAAAACTTATCATTACCAAAGTTTAGTACAGAATAAAAAAAAGTTTCATCAATTTATTTTCTCTTTAAAGTATGAAAAAAAATTAAAAATATCTTTAAAAAAAGGAAATTAATTGTCGATATATTTGATGTTTATCTGCTATGCTTTATTTATAGATCTACTATAGAAAATACTTTGTTTAAAGATGATGACAATGCAAATATATTTCTCAATTTTAACCCAACTCAAGTATTTTTACATTTGAAAAAAAAAATTGTTATTGACCCACCGTGGAATGCGAGTCAATATGCTAGTTATTATATTATTATGTAACTTTTATTTTTTAAAATATTTTTTAAAAAATATATTGAGATAATATTATTTATTTTTAAAATTTTTTTATATCATCACATTAAAATAATACAAACACATAAAAAAATATATTAATTTGAAGTAAAGAAAAAAATCAAAATTTTTTAAAAGCATTTTTAAAACATAAAAACAAACATGTTTTAATAAGAAAATTCAACCCAACTTCAAATGAAAAAACATTTATCATCACTCAACTTTTGTATAATATAAAAAAATCTCATCAATTTTTTTTATAATATGGGAAAAATTAAATAAGAAAAAAGAAAAAAAACATTGAAGAGGAAAAAAAATAAAATTGAAAATATCTTAAAAAGAAAAAAAAGAAATAAGTTAATTACCTGTGTATTAGGCATTACTCTACTATATGTTATTCATACTGCTACTGTAAAAAATATTTTATTTAAAGATGATAATGGTGTAGATGTATTCTCTACTCTTAACACAACTCAAGTATTTTTATATTTGGAAAAAATTATTATTAGTATATTGCTACCGCAGAGCACAAGTCATATGTTATATTGTTATGTAATGGTTATATATATATATATATTGAAATAATATTATTTTATTTTTTTAGATTTATTTTTATATCACCACATCAAAGTAATAAAAAAACATAAAAAAATATTAATTTGAATTACAGAAAAAATTAAAAAATACAAAATTTTTTAAAAGCATTTTTGAAACGTAAAAATAAAAAAAAATTATCATCACCCAATTTTTTACAATATAAAAAATACCCCATCAATTTATTTATTTTTTGTAGTATGAAAAAAATAAAATAGGAAAAAAGAAACAAAAAATAAAATTAAAATATTTTAAAATTAAAAAGTTATCAAACCAAGCCCAAAATTCCTTAAATATAGTTACACAACCAAACCCAATAATCTCATCTCACTGTTTTTCATTAATCACTTACTCTTTTTTATATGAGATCTACAGCCACTTTTTTTGAAAATTCAAAGTTTAGAGAACCTATATATCAATATCACTATTAAAGGAGCATTTATTTTCATGTTGAAGTAAATTAAATCTAGTTGGGCAGCAAGATCTAACCACTTTCAACAAAAAAAAAAAAACCAATTTTCCTTGTGAATTTTATTTATTTATTTATATTATTATTATTTGCAGTATGCCGGTTGGATTCTTAGAGATTTGTTAACATTTCGGGCCTCATGAAATAATTTCTAATATGTTTTTAAACTTCACATCAACATCACCGAATTTCTAAACTAGTTGATGGTCACTTCACCTTCCTGTGACTAGAGGTGCCGTCCTCATGGTGAAGAAGAGGTAGGTTTTGTTTGGTGTACCTGCCTACGTATCATGGATTCACTCTAATTTCAAGTCCATATTCTTTTAGGATTAAATTTCAAATTCGAAGAAAAAAAATGCTGACCTTTTCAGAAATATACTTCGATACCTTCCATGAACAACTTCGCCTCCTGCTTCATATTTCATCAAAGGGCCGCATGACCACAAGAAAAGGATCCAATTACTCATGCATTGACTGCTTGCTACTTGCAAGACTTTTAGTTGATTAGAGATTTTTACTCGGGCCTATCAACAAGTATCATCCATGGAGTTTAATAAAACTCATTTCATTTTTCTTAAAATTGAATTATAAAATAGTAACATAATAGTATACTGCATTCCAATAGGCAGTGTAAACAAATGCCCAACCTTTTTTTTTTTATGAACAAAACTCTATTGGTGTTAGAACAAAAAGGTGAGACTATGGTTGAGATTTGAGAGAAAATAAGTATTTTTTTTTTATTTTTATTAGATAGATGATACGTGTTATGGTACAAATCAAACCAATTATTGAAAATAAAATTATTTTTGCTAAATAGAAAGATGATACTTGGATATCGTAATAAATCACGTGCGTAGCTAGAACATGACTACCTACCTCCACTTGTTGGCTTGTGCATTGCACGAGCCAACAAAGTTACTCTACTTGTTTACCTTAGCTTATTATATTTATTTTAAGTTTAATTTTAGTTTTTTAAATTTTAATTGTTTTATATCAATATTATTTATTCTAGTATGCAAAATTGAGAATCAACAAAGTGTTAAAAAATTTATTGACTTTGAGAGAAGTCTATATTTAGATAAAAAAATGATTTATATAATCAAATCTTAAATAAATGTAATTTAGAAAGATAAAACTAAAAAAAATAAAATTAAGTTACCTTAAAGGAGGAAAAGGAGGACTTGAGCTCTTCCCCTTGACATGCAAATATATCCCTAATTTTATTAAAAAAACTTAATATTTTTTTAAGTTTCAAACTCGATCTTCAAAGCTCTAATTCTTTTAAATCAATAAAAATAAATTTTGTTTAACCAAACTAAACGTCAACAAAGCAACGAAATATTTTCATACCCTCATAACATGAGATCTTTATATATAAATACAAAAAATAAATTACCAAGACTAGTTCCAAATTAGTATAATATTAAAAGATCACATGAAAAAAAATTAATGGATCAAACTAAAAGAAAAAACCCTAGAGATAAAAGGAAAAAAGAAAAAAAAAAAGAGGAATTAGTATTAGAATCCACCATGATTCCTCTCAAATCTCACAATAAATCACTGAGTACTCTTAGTGTTGTGTGTGTGTGGAGGCTATGTAGTTTATTTAAAAGTGTTTGGGGTTTTGTTGCCGGTAGGTTGACAATGGAATTACTAAATAAATAAAAGTGATTTGTCTCTAATTTGGGCGGGGAAGGTGGTTTTTGACCATATGCTATTATAGGTTTTAAGAAGAATTTCGGATCTTGAAGATGTTATATCACCTCCAATCCATCCCTTCCTTGCATGTAATCTTATAAAATCGACTTAAAAAAATTATTAACAAATGAATTTATAATATTTACCTATGAGATTCCCTTATTAGATCTTTTCAAGTAAATTTAATTAGATTGATGTTCCGTGCTTCACTGCCGGACCAGCTAATTTCTTTATAATAATAATAAATAAAAAAACAATGCTAAAGTGTTATTATTATATTTTAAAGAGTAAAAAAAATAACTCGACATAATAAAAAGAAAAATAAAAAATAACAATAATCAAACCCAGTGCGTCAAACTATAAAACAATAAAATTAAAAAAAAATCAATAAAAAAAATAAAAAATCATGATAAAGTAATAAGATACATCAAATACTGCGCTAAACAATGTTATTTGAGTTGTGTGGGTGATGCCAACAATGTTTACAATTTAACATTAATTATATATATATATATTAAAATATCAAATCACGGACAAGAGAATTACAAAAATAATAATGTAAAATGACTTGGATCCATAACAAAGAGAATTTATGTTTTAAGAACAAAATCATTCGCACATTGAAAGCCTGCCCTCTTTTTTATTATAGAGTAATAAAAGTGTTACATTGACATTGCTATCATCTTCTTTTCCCCCACGGTTGGGCAAGCTGTCCCCGAAAGATACAAGAGGTAGTCCAGAGCTCCTAGCTAGCTAGTGCAGACATGTGATATTTTGCCCTTTTTCTAAAATCCAAACGACAACTTGCCATTACTTTAAAACAAAAAATCTCAACATAAAAGCCACGACAGTCCCACATGAACCCGCAGTAACCGTGCATGATGATGGAATTCCCAGGCATTTTAGCACCTCGCGATGCATCTGCCCAATGACAATGACCCCAAAAACTAAGAATGCAGTGCTTTGGCATTCTGGGGCTTGTTATAGGGTTTGTACTTCACCTGCGGTTTGTTTCTTGAGCCATTCCATTTGGGTTTGAGCCCTGACGTCCTTGCAGGGTATTCAGTGGACCGTAGGGATTAGTCTTGGTACACGTAAACTGGCCCGGACACCCTACTTAAATAAAAAAAAGAATGCAGTGCTTTCGATTCGTGGAGGGCGGGCGTACGATTGTTTTCCTTATAGGCTTATAGCTTAGACAGTCTCCTGCCAACAAATTCTTTGACCTCCGAGAATAATTTTGAAGACTCGGGCAGCTCCGGGAAGATATAAAAGGCGTGAAACATATTTGAATACTCGATTAAGGTAGCCTCTTTCCCGGATCTCCTTAACCACTCATAATACCTCCTTTGCCAATCTTTTAACGGGTCGAACCCACCAACAATCACAATTGTATCCGGAAAATCCAAATCCGAGATGTTCTCGGCATTCGGTCCGCTCACATTCACTGCATAGTGATCCCGGTCCGATCCGTCCGGCAAAAACACTCTCCAGCACCAATCGGTTCGTTCCACAGTCACGAACGGGTATCCAACCAGTTGGAGTTCCGACTCGGTCCTCTCTTGCCCGCCAAAATACGGCTGAATAGAAACCAATCCAATTACCTTAACATTCTGAAACCCAGCCCGACAAGCCCGAACCGCAACATGATGGGCCAAATTTGCCCCGGCACTATCTCCAACCAGAAAACACTTAGACAAGTCTGCATTAGGTGGCAGTAACCCACTGGCTCGATCGTTGTCTAGGAACCGAAGCACGTCAAAACCATCATCGTATTGACAGGGAAATCGATGTTCAGGCGTAAGACGGTAATTAACTGAAAGAACAATAGCAGGAAAGATACGTGCAAACCTGCGACAAACGGCGTCGTACGAACTCGTTGCGGCACTTAGGAAAGAAAATCCACCTCCATGAAAAAATACCACAACAGGCAAAGAGGCAGTGTCGGTACCGCCAACCCCGCTATTTTCCGGGGTGTAGAGGCGGAACCAGAGGTTGCTGGTGGGGTCCACGGTGATATCAGAAGAGATGATGGAGCGAATGGGTTTTTTAGGGGAAGGAGAGGACTTGAAGTCAAGGAGATTAAGCAAACGTCTGTTTATGGTGCCGTTTGAACGGCGTGACAGATCTGTTGCCGCTGAGATCGTTGTAAGGACCAGTCGTGTCCTCCATGGGATGGCTAGTTTTGCGGGTACTGGTGCTTCACTGCTCATGTTTACGAAGATAGAAGAAGGAAAAGAGTGAAAATAAGAAGATGGAAGACTAATTGAAGGTTTTTAATAGCTGAATTTCTAGCGTAGAGTATGGATTAGCTCTTGGTTGGTCATGGAGGGGCAATGGTATGAGAAAAGTTATAAGTTATAACAGCCAAGTTGTCAATTTGGTTCCATTTTGTTTGGAATAGCTGAAATATAATATACCAATTAAATAATAGAATAATTTTTATTTTATTTCAAATCTTTTGTTGTTTTATATTTTTTAGATAAATTTTCACATGAATATTCTAATTTTACTTCAGATGTTTCGTTTTGTCTTTGAAAATCTTTTAAATTAAATTGAACTAGCTCAATTTAATTAATTAAATTATCTAGATATAAACTATAAAAAACTCTTTTTCATTACTATTTTTAAAAATAATGATATTAATAATAATATTAAAAATAATAATTATTATTTTTATTAATAATTATATTAATTTTTTAAAATTAGATTCGTCACTGATATATATAATTTATATTCATGCTGTTTTTTTTTATATTTATACTTCATAAGAATTCAAGTAAAACGAAGAATACTTTAATTTTCATTAGCCTAGATAACATTGATTTATTGAATAAATGGATTTGTAAAAAATCTAACCTGAAAATGATATAAGTTGACAGATTATTAAATCACCTTTATCTAATTGAACTTTAAAGGATAAAAAAATATTTTTTTTTATGATAAGAATGAACTTGTTGGAAATAATCAATTATTGAAATGTTTAGTTGACATACCATAATAAGATCAAGATCTTTATTTCTATTTAATGATGAAGATGATGTTTGATTTTATGTTTTTTTGTGTTAAAACATTTTACTTTTATAATATTCTAGTATTTTATTTAAGTTGAATTACTTTAAGTTAAAGTTTTATTTAATTTTAAATATTTAAAAATATTTTAAATTTTAAAATTATATTTATTTGATATTATATTTGTATTGTATAATTTATAGTTAATTTATTTTTAATCTGAATTAAATTTGTTGAATTACACACACATGAATAGTAGTACAATCTTGAAACTTGTTATAGAAACATTTCAAAACCAAAATATTCCATTCAAAATAAAAAAAAAACTTATTGAAATAAAATTGACAACCTTAATAAAAGCATATGAAAAGGATCAATTAATTTTTTTATTGTCAAAATTTAAAGTTAGTGTTTTGTTTATTTTATTTGAACGGTGTATTTCAATTTTATAGCATTTCAATATGTCATTTATATATATATATATAATTCATACAAATAATTTCAATTTAAATTCAAAGATAAATTAACTTGAAATTATAAAATTTAAATTTAAAACATAAGTAAAAAAATGAGAGCTATACATATATGATCTAATTGACTTAATGAATCTAAAAATAATATGAACGATTAGTAAAAATATAATTTGAATAAAAAAAATTTAAGATGACATATATTTTTTTTAAAAAAATTGATGCGACAATATATTCGATTAACCCGGATCAACTTGTGTTAATTTTCTAAATCTATAACCTGATTCATAAGACCACAGTAATCCCAAATAAAGTAAATTAAAATAAATTATAAAGTGAAGTTCTAAATAAAGCTATTGTTGAATAATAAAATTAAAAAAATTCAATCTAAAAAATGACAAAAAAACATTTTAAAACAAAATTACTAATTTGAATAAAATTATAAAAAGAACATTAACAATCTTGAGAAAACTTCTATTGCCCTAAATTTTTAACTTGAGAAATAATAATAAGTTTCAAGAATTCTTGTAAAATGTCAGTCCAATCTAATAATTGAATTGAGAGATATAATTAATATCATAAAAATAAATAATATTTTTTTAAAAAATATATTATTTGGCCTAAATGGAACAAGTAGAACATAACCAAAATGTTCTAGCCGAAAATTTGAACAGAATTTATGGAAAGAATTGAAATTTTAAGTGAAATAAAATATATTTAGTTTGTTTTATTTTTTAAACTAGAATGAAATATATCGACAATCTCAAACAAAAAGAAGAAAAATTGACAACCTTGACCTTACATGGATTGGCTTTCTATTTAAACATTTTCTGCTATTTTTAGTCATTGTTTCATGGCATAATGTTGGAAAATCTTTACAGTGGTCAAGCTATAATAGCAATAATTATGGTAAAAAGATAAATATAAAAAGAGAAGAAAGAATTACATCTCCAAAAATTATTTTTTAATTTTTTTTTCTTGTTTTGTTTCTTTCTCCTATAGCATGAATGTTATTAATTATAATTTAAGTTATTAATTATAATTTAAGTATTATAAAATTTCTTGTATCAATTAAAATTAAACTATTATATTCAATAAAATAATATAAAAAACCCATCAAATTCAAATATAACGATTTAAGTGCCATCACTGATTATAAGAAACTTGAATTAAAAATAAAGTTAATGGCATGACCCTTGGGTATCTCTCTCCCGTCTCCCAGCCATCCTGCAAATTTTGACTTTTTTGAACATTAGCATATTTTAAAAAAATTAAGTAATTAGCATAAGTGAAGAAAAATTAAAAAATAACAGAATTGGTAAAATGATGTCGTTTAGAAAAAAGAAAAAAAAACTGACTAATGTTAATATGCTGAAACTTTTTTTAATCATGCTGGAAAGGGTAAAAATTTCTCATCTTCCAATATGCAGCAATGGTGTGGTTGGCTGGTTGCGATCGAGGGGATATTGTAGCGAATTGCTTGACTATTTTTTTTTTAAATATATATAATATTGTTTTAATCTCTTTCTTGTTTAGTAATAGGTTGAAGGTTGAATAGAACTGCTAATAATTAGTTTTACACGAAAAGAAAAATTAATGCAACTACTAATAATTAACATTGTATGTATGTGTGTGTATATATGTATATTCCTATTTTAAGTTATAAAATTTGAAGAGTATTTTAGTCTAAAAATATTTTATACATAGCTCGTGATTTTGTATATAGTTATATATAATGGTATAATTACACTTATTTATGGTGGCTGAATTAATAATGATGCACTCATATCCACACACCATCATAAACAATTTCTATATCTTATACCATCATAAATATACGTATATGGTGGTGTATATAATTTTTATATTTATTGTGAGGATGAGGAAACATTTTACCCCATCAATTATATACATGATTGTGTATGTGTTTGTATTTATGCGCGCGTGTCTAGTTATATAAAATGGTATAATTACAATTATTTATCGTAGCTAAATGAATAATGATGCATTCATATATATACAACCATATATATAATTTGTAGTGGTATAAAATATAGAAATTATTTGTGGTTGTAGATACATACATACATACAACCATATATATAATTTATGGGGTCAATTGTTTCCTCATCCTCACAATCAATGCATTCAAAGAAATATCAAGAGGGCATTCTAGGGCTTGGTCTAGTGGTGGAAGGGGCTTGTCTCCTTCTACTGCACCTGGGTTCGAGTCCTGGCGTGCACGCCTGTCACCCCCGCGGTGCCTTACATGCCTACTGGGTTTGCAGGGTATTCAGTGGGCCGTGGGGATTAGTCGTGGTGCGCGTAAGCTGGCCCGGACACTCCACGTAAAAAAAAAAAAAAAAAAAAGAAATATCAAGAGGGATGGACTTCTGGCTCACAAGTAGTTGAAAGGTGGCTCTAACTTTTTCAGCGAGATGAGTGGTATCTGTGAGGGTGATGCTGATAAATTTATTTCAGTATTTAATTTTTTATTATTGTTAAATGCTAGTCAATGTACCTGGCCATCAAAAAAGTTGTGGTTTCATTTCATTTTCTCCTTGAATTTTATATAGGATCTATCAATTTCCTTTTGATATGATATTTTGTTCAAGGTTTTTTGTATTTTTCTTTTTTAAAATAAATTATATATCTCTATAAAAAAATTATTGATTGGATATTGTGAGATTGGATTGTATTTTTCCGCATTTGATGTTTTTATTGATTGAGATTTTTAATATAAAAAAATTTAGTGAGTTTGTCTTTAATTCTTTTTTTTATTGAGTGGATTTTATTTAGATCCTTTCTTTTTAAGTGAATTTTCTTTCAAAACAAAATTAAATATATATTTTTAATAAATGATGCAAATCACGGGCCTTTATTTTTTTTTAAATTATTCTTGTATAAAATAATTTTTTTATGTTTTTAAATTATTTTAATGTACTAATATATAAAATATTTTAAAAAAATAAAAAATTATTTTAATATATTTTTAAATAAAAATATTTTAAACTGATACTGCCATCACAATTCTAAATAATCCCTAAATTAATATACGATAAGAGAAAAGAAATGAAATCACGTTTGACAAGCTGAAATGAAATCGATAGATTTATTGGGTTTTATAATTGAACCTGTGCACTTTCTATTTGATGGAAAAAGCGTAAGCCAGCTGGCTTTTCCTCGCTTTAACGGGCTCTTTAAGGTAAATTATGACGTCTCAAGATTAGAGATTAGATGTGTTTTTAGTCAACAAAGCTACCCAATCATATGTTTTTAGTGAGGAATGGACAAGCTCATAACCAGAAATTCGGTAATTTTCAATTATTAAAGTATTGACAACACTACTTAGTGCCATAACGACGCGAAGGAGACCAATAGACATTAAAAGTCGAATTGTCGACATGTCAAGTCGAGCATCTTATCTCTTGAAATCCCCCTTTTTTTCTCGGGGGGCAGCAGTCTAATAATTTCAACAAGGTAGCTTGTGCACTCGGTGATCAAGCAGTTCTCCTCCACGTTAAACGCGCCCATGTGATGGGTTCCAATTCCTTGCGAGAGCTATGCCGATGAGTTCTATCCATTGAACACATCTGTTCTAAGTTAGATGATGACGATGATGCTGAACAAAATTTGTTAAACAATCCAAAATAAAAAGAAGGAAGTTAGGGTTTTATTGACACTCGTACAATCAAAATAATCAAAAGAAATGAGTTTAACCTGAAATAGAAAAAGATCCTATGTAGACCAAACAAAAAAAACTAAAAAGAAAATGTAAAGACAATTACATTTTTAAGAAACAATAAAACAAAATCATCTCATGTTTGTTAATATTTTTCCTCAAACTCATGATTCAATAATTACAAGTATCGATAGTTCGTCAACTAAAAATTAAAAATTAAATATAAAATATTACTTAGTAAAGAAATCTGCAAAGAAGAAGGAACTAAAAACAAAGTAATTGTGATGATAAAAAGTAAGAGAACAATCAATTTTAATGTACTTAGTTTATTCATGAAAAACTAAGTTGTGAGCAATCTGAATCAAACCCTGGCTGTCACAATACATATAAATAAAAGAAGAAAAAGAGAAACTCTTATACCTGTAAATAACTAACATAACAATTTTCCCTGACATGTAGAATAAATTGTTGTTTTGCATACATGATGAAAATGGCGGAGAGGGATGTAGAAATAAAAAAAGAGAAGAGGGGACTATCTGCAATGGAAGGAGAGGCTGACTAGTTTGGCCATTGACCGGCGGTGGAATGATGAGTAAAGACATTGGTGTTGGTTGTTGGAGGAGGGAGAAAAAGAGAAAGGAAAAGGGGAAGTTCGTGTGGAGAAGTTGTTCTTACTATTGCTATTGCTACTATGGAGAAAGAAAGAGAAATAGTTAGTAAAGAAGGAGAATTATAGTGGCGCTAAAGGAGGAATTGGTGGCTGAAATTGACTAGCAGGAAGAAGCTTGCTCCTTTTAAAGTGAGGTGGTCAACTAGTGGTTATGCCGGTGAGTTGTGGTGGAAATGTTGATGGTCAAGCTAATGGTGAGAGTGGTGGTGGCCGAAAGCCATGATGAAGAAAGAATGAAATAAAAGAGAAACAACGGTATAAAAAAAAAACTAAGGGGGAAAGCTGATTTTTTGTCTACTTTGGCCTTTTATTTCTCTTTTCACAAATCATGAAATCAATCTCTATTTATAAGTGATGAAAAAGGGATATTTTGTATTTACAAATGCCTAATCTTGACATTTAATTCAATCCAGAAGGATCTCAATTATTGGTTTGAAGTGGTTATCATTGATTGTCAAATTTGCTATATACAAGGAGTTGGTCGGGTTAGTTACTTTGGGGGATGCCACATTCGTTGTGGCAACAATCAGCTAGAACAGATCATATTAGAGTGTCGTCAAATGTTAAGTGATTATTTTCGTGAAAATTTTATCTAATTTGATGGAGAGATGAAGTAGTTGGTCACTTAATTATAGTGGGCAACATAATGAAAACATTTGATGAATTTCCACTGAGGAGATCATGGAGAAAATGAAACTCAAGCATTCATTTGCATGTATCAATGTTAGACAAGATTGTGTTCCTTGGTTATTTGTATGTGCACACAAACACGAGAATCCAAAATGTATTAGTTGTGGTTTTGGTACTTCTTAAACTAGCTATATGACAATTCATCATGCAATTTTTTTTCCTCCAACAACACGAAATTGCCTCATTTTTCCAGGATAAATACATGTACAAAATCAGGTAATTTCATTTCATGAGGTTGTAATCCAACCAGATATTAAAGAATGATTTTAACCTTTTCTGATTTCCAGGATACAGAACTGACTTGTCAGACTTGTTTGTGTTTTCCTGCAGAGTCTAATCCGAAACAGAATTATTGATGGTAGTTTGCCGTTCTACCTGTGATTGAACTGTTATAGTAGCCAGATGACATTAATGCATATGCAGATGATGTGCTTCTTTCTTTGATACTCATCCATGAGGTTTAATGAAATGAGAAAACTTGAAAGAATATAAGAAAGCAGACTGCATTAATTTGTCTGATAAAAATTAATATATATATATATATATATATATATATATATATTCTGGAAGTTTGCTGAAAGAAGTAGAGCATTTTATTTATTTTCCTTGGTTCATTTCCTCATGAGTTTTGTGCCAAATTTCAGGCGTTCTTCATGTTGTCGACGGTTTTTGGAAGATTTGGCTGTTCCAGGGAAGGCATTTTGAAGCCCCATGGTTCTTTCATATATGATAAAGTTCTATTCTTTCTTTACCGGACCTCCGAGATGACAAACTGGCTAATTAGAGTGCTGGATAACATCATCAATGTAGCTGGAGCTCCGTACCTGAATGAGGTAGACCTGGTTTCCCCCAACTTTGGATAGATCATCGTGTTGAAAATTAAGTCGTGATTTATCTGTGGTGAGGCACAGGGACACTTAGTGTTAGCCATTGGGTTTTTACTGATTTCCATAACAACAATAGCTTTGATTCTCTGCTTGATTTTGTTGCTGGAATCGTTTCTTCAAAGGGATTAAAGATGGTGATGCATTTGAAGGGGTTTAACAGCAGGTTGCAGCTACTGATTTGGATGCAGGGTGCCAAGGAGATCGCTCGGTATCATCTGCAAGCTAGAAAAATTCACACTTCCGTCTCAAAATATTAACTGGAGGCCTGCCAATGCACCATGGCCAGTTTGGATCCACAGAAAGCTAATGGAAACCATTTTCAAGAATATGTAATCAACACCCTTGTTCCATCAATCCACGCCATCTCTCCCTGTCCAAGCCATGCCAAATAAAAGTCAAGGATCTAAGTTCACCAAAGCAGCTGGTGAGTGATTGTTTTTGTCTTACAATTATTTTTTAAAATTATTTTTGTTTAAAAAATATTAAATTGGTTTTTTAGGTCTTCATGATATTAAAAACTTTTTAAAAATATTATTTTAATATATCTTTAAATATCTTCCAATTTCCTCTTTCACAATCCCTTATCTATTCTTTTCATGTAAAAAAAAAAGACAAATAAAAAAGAATACTGGCATTGTTTTTTTTTTTTTTTGACAGGCGGTGGTCTAAGCCAATGTTTTAAATGGTGTTATGGTAAATTTTGATTATTTTTGTTTTGAATTGTGGTGATTTTATGGTATCAAAAATAATTTTTTAAAAAATATATATTATTTTGATATATTTTTAAATAAAAAATATTTAAAAAATAAACTTAAAAATTATTTGGATAATAGCCCAATGTTTATACTTGACAAGAAACTTCAATAATAAATAAAATATATTTTTTAATTACATTTTATAAAAAAAATAATTAAAAAGTATTTTGAAAAAATTGTTATTACAGCTGAAGTTAAAAATCATTTGGACAATACTTAAATGTATATACTTGACAAGAAACTTCAATAATAAATAAAATATTTTTTATCAATTATACTCTATGAAAAATGATTATCTTCACTTAATAAAAAATAATTACATGACTATCCATCAAGTCACACGTGTCCACTTACATGATTCCTCTGATCATCAAGGGGAAATAAATAGTAAAACAATCAGGCGGTCTAGGCCTTTGCATTTTGCTCCATGATCATCCATTACATTACCTTGATCTTCTGTTGTTTGGCTGGAAACAAAAACAAAAAAAATGAAAGAAAGAACGAACAGTTTGAGATATGGAAAATCTCTCATTTGATTTACATAAAGCATTGAGAAGTTATTCTCTATAATGTTTATATAACTAGATTTATTTTTAATAATATCTAGTTAATCCAAATTAATTAATTTAATTTAAAATTTATATTTAATCTAGTCTTATATAATTATGTTATTACCACTTATGCAGAGTCTTGATAAGTGGAGGCAACACGCTGTAGACACCAGCAACATCCACCCCCACCACCAGCAGCCCCCATCGGCACCACCATTACCACCATTGTTCCAAATGTAAATCTTTGGCTGTCAATTTTATGTTATTTAATTTCCATGATTTTAAATTTATTAATGGCTTAATCCTTTTCTATGTTTTTGAATTCGTTTGTAATTTAATTCTTTTCGTCGATTTCATATTATTTTTTAGATGGAGACTGTATTTATAATTAATTAACTACATTAATAATAAAATGAAATAAATTAAGCTCACTATGATTTTCAAGTTTTCACGCGGTACACGTTAGCTGTTGTCACTTGCTGGGGGTGTTCGGCGGTTCTGCAAAAAAAAAATAATTAAAATTAAAATAATTTTTTAAAATTTTAAATCATTTTAATATATTAATATTAAAAATAAATTTTAAAAAATATTATTTTTAAATAAATAATATTAAAAAAAACATTTTTACCATTGTTCTAATAACTTCTTAATTAATAAACCACACAACACATGTGAAAAGATTATCTAAAAAAATTAATTTTTATATGATATTTATATTATTTGTTTTAATGTAATTTATTAAAATTAGATAATATAATTATTATATAAAATAATAAATTTAAAATTTTTTTAAAATAAATATTATAAATGAAGTGGCAAATTAAAAATTTTAAAACCTTGTTAACTCAACCCAACTTTTATATATCATTATTTATTACAACCAAATTAAAATTAATTTAGTTAATATATCAAGTCAAAAAAATCTTGTTATATTTTATAAAATATTTTGGACTAATTTGTTAAGGTTAAATTTTAATTTAAATCAAGTCAATTACATGAAAATTAACAATATAAATTTAACTAATAAAAAAATTACTTTAATTTGATATATTTAATTTCCTAGAATCTAAAAAAAATGAAAAATTAAATAAATTAAATTTATAAAATATTAAATATTAAATATTAAAAATTGAATAGGATATAATTATATGATAAAATAGCCATCAGATTTTCCCAATTTATTAGCCCAAAGTACCTTCAATTTCTTAACCTAAACTTTCCCAATTGATTTTGTCTAATTAAACGAACCCTAGAATTCTAGGGTTTTCAATTTCCTCTCATGCAATCAAAATCAGATCAAATCGAGCTTAAATTATGGTGAAACGTAATAGCAACAATGAAGAGCCCGACACAGCTCCGGAGCCAGATCGCTGGTATGACATAAAATTAGGTTCTTCTTTTCAAGACCACCATAACGACTCCTCTCCAAAGTTCTGTACTTTACGGTGTAAGCATGCTCTTACCACTAAATCCCACTTTAAATTTTCTGCGTTCTGTTTTGTTTCAGAAAAAAATCAGTGAAGTAGTGACAAAATCGTTCTTTTTTGTTTTTAATGACGTTGTTTTGGAATTATGATAGCTTATTTGAATTTCCAGTCTTCAGTTTTGTGTTTTCCTTTTAGAATCCTACATGATTATTTGGTGGTCTCATGGAGGGATTGGTAATTAAGTTTGTTTCTTTTCAGCTTTGCTTGCTTGATTGTAAAGAGTAAAGAGTTAACAGAGGAAAAATGTAAAAGATATAGGATTTACTATCATTGCTTAGAATGATTGGAAAAAAATCTAAGAAAGGATTTATCTTGGTGTTTTAAATGTGGGATCGCATAAGGCTTCCATTTGTTTACTTTTAGAAAGGGTAGTTGTTTTAGTGGAGGAGAATAATTTATGTATTTTTTTATTTTATTTTTTTATTTCTTAGATGAATTTAAACCAGCTTCAATTGATAAGAGTCAACCAGGATTGCTCCATAAGAGCAGGGATAACAGGGTAAGTGTAGAATATCACAACAACCAGCAGGGAAAACCCAACGTAATGTTTGAGGGTGTAAGTGAGGATTACAAGGAAAATGATGCTGTCTTGTTCTTTGATGGGGATACCTTTCACTTGGAGCAGTTGCATCATGCAGTGAAGAGGTTGAGACATGTCCGGCTTCCTGGTGAGTCTGCAGATGCAACAGTTGCATTGGTTGCATCAGCATTTGAAACTCGTTCTCCAACTGTTGGTAAACCAGCAAATTCAGAGTCTCTGGACAAAGGAATGGTTCATCAAACACCAGTAAGTGTGCATTGATTTCACATTTCTTTTGTTTTTTCTTGCAACTGTTTCCAGAATAAAAATGTGTAAACAGGAAGAGAAGGGAGAGAAATCTTGAATTGACACTTCCTTTTTCCATTATGTCCTCTAGATTTTCATTCGAAGTTTATTCCTTTTGCTGCCAAATCTAGATAAATCTGAGAAGCTCTCTTCCCTCTGCTGCTTCCCAGACAACATTTTATGTAGTTGGCACAATTTCTAGAGATGAAAGTATTCATAATTTCTGAGTCATTTTCAAATCACGAATGAATGAAGATATTGCTGAAGTTTGCTGTAAAACTTATTCGTTTACTCTAAAAAAATGTTGTGCTGAAATATGTGTCATTGGATGGCATCTGCTTTAGGTATTCTTTTATTTGTTTCAAAATGAATCCAATTTCAGTAACAGAAATGGAAGCATTCTTGAACAAAAGGATTGTGATTTTTTCATCAACTCTGCTTGTTTCTGAATGAACTCTGTGGTGCTTTGAATATTTAGAATGTTTTATGATCGGTGGCTGATTGAACAGGTGAAATAAACATGTTATTTATGGTTGGTTCTGGAATTAATTTTTGCAGCAGAAACTTTATTTGGATTTTATTTTGATGTGTATATATTTCTTCTGCTTAATATAATTGTGTGCAGGTTCAGATGGAACAGATTGGCACTGGTGTCTCAGAAAGCTTAGGTATACTTGTTTTCTATAGTAACTGTTGATGGATATACTGGTTGATATTAGTTGTTCTTTAGACCTATAAGCTTGACAAGATGATGGATGTTGTTTGTACTGAAGGTCTTTACTAGTAGTTTATCCCCATTTGTTACCACCTTGCCTCGAATGTTTACCACCGCTGTATCCCATCCTTCCTTGGGTTGATGGATTGGCTCGGCTTTCTTTTTGCCTGGTGCAGAACTTGAAGATGAGAAGAGCATGGAGCATCTATTATTTCCTCATAACCTATCCACCTCATCACCAGACCCCAAGAATGAATCCGAGGAACAGGTGGACATATTCAATGATGATGATGATGGCTGTGAAACTGCTAACAAGGACAAAGCTTCAGAGAAGGGATTGCCACGCACTCTTCTTAACATTGATATTAACTTGCCACATCAAGCAGAAACAGATGATGAGATTGCTGATGTAGATATCAGTGATGATGACATTGACAAAGGCCCTAATGCTGCAGAAGCCCTTAAAGCCCTGAATGCAGAAGGAATGAAGGGACAAAATTCAAGCTCAAGCGGAAGCAGTGGGAGTGACAGTAGTGGAAGTGAGAGTGGGAGCAGTAGCAGTTATAGCGAAAGCAGTGGTGGTGACTCAGTCTTGTCTATCTGATGGTTGAAGTCATGCTTATTACTCGGAGATCAAGATCACATAATGTGGTTGTCAGGATGGCTGATTCAGTTCAGCATTCAAATGACGGCAAATGTGAAACTTGATGAAATTTTCTCCCACAGCTGATGTAGATGGAATCTCGAGCCAAAATGCTGCATTTTAGAAACTTAGCTTTTAGGTTTCCTGTACTCTCTCTCCTGTAGTATAGTTAGATCAGCACCTCTTCTGTAGTTTAGTTACATCAGCATGGTTCTTGTGAATTTGAAAAGGAATGTAGGTGTATATGGTAATGCCAATTTTCAGGGTATTTTCTTCATGCCATTTTGCTTGCAACCCACGGAGACAATGCTATCAATTGAAACGAGTAACCATCGGATCATGGCTTTTAGCCGCACAATTGCCCTGCAAACTACCAAGTGACTGTGGGCATGCGCATGCCTCAGAAAAACAGGCATGCATAACCGTGATGGTAAACCCACGACGGTTTTCAGTGGACTAGAGATTTTCCACTAGAGAGTTTGCCTCGTGGACAGTAGAAAAATTCTGAATATTCGTTTGAAATAGTAGCCTCAAGGATTTCCAATTGTCAGGTTTCAGGAATCCACATGGTGAATATACTAATTCAAGTGAAACAAGTTAATTCTATGAAAATTCGTTGAATTATAACCATTAAGACAAGTCAATAACAATCCTAATCTTTCACTAGTTTTATCCTGGATTAAATGCACATTTATATTTATAAAAAACCACATTTGAAGGAAATCAACACTACTCGAAGTAAATGTACAAATAATAGAAAGCATGTGGCCTTTCCGTTTTTCAAAATTTATACTTATTAATCCATAATCTACTTTCACAACATTACATAGCACAGCTCCTTATAGGTCAACAAATCCACACGTGTCTCAAATCTTATACCGGACTTGGTGTTTCCTTTTCCTGGTCCATGCCTCTATCCCCCTCACTTCCTCCAACATATCCATTCTGTAGCATTTTATGCTCTGAAGGCAAATTATTCTTAGCTTTCTTGCTCCCTTCAATTTTCCAAAGATCCCACACCCGAGTTTTAGGTGGAGGTGAAGCATCTGTAAGCGGTGCAACTAGTCCTGGCTTACCATCATCAATAACTTCATCTACCAACCCATATTCTTTAGCTTCCCAAGCATTCATGAAATTGTCACGATCAGTGTCAACTTCAACCTGCACACAACAATGAATGAAGGAGGAAAGAAAAGAAACAGCAGGGAAGATCAAACCAAACTACAGGAACATTGGAAGGTGAGTGATAAAAGGAAATATCATTAGACATCTAACCTGCTCTAGAGGCTTCCCTGTTATTCTCGATAATATCTTGTTCAGCTTAATCTTGTGGTAACTCATTTCTCTAATCCGGATGCTCATTTCTGATGCCTGAAATCACATGCAAGTGCTCAGAAACATGTCAAGCAGTTTTAAAAACTATCATCTTGCCAGTCAGTATTTTCAAGAGTATCATACAACTAGAGTGACCCTAAACATCTTAAAGTAATTACTGTCTTGCAGTATTTTACGAACTAAGTTACACCCTTTTTGAAACCAAATTGACCAGAAGAGATAACTAAATTCAAGTGTTGATAAAACTTCAGATCAAATATAAAGAAGTGTAACTTCAACCAAAATTATGATCAATGGAGAAATAATCTGTTCTTGATCCACTCAAAACCTATAGCTATCTGCAGCTTCAACCAACATTATGATCTCAACATCCTCCTCCTTTCCTTTCCAGGAACAGGAAATAGAGCATAAATTAAACCTCCACTAGTCTTGAGGCTTTGTTTGTTTTTGCAGCCAACTGAAGGGTTGGCCGCAAAAACAACCGGGCTCTTAATTTAATCACATACCCACCACCCAAAGTGTAAATCTTTCAGGGAAAAAATATCACCCAACCAAACTCCAGAATGGGCACAAAGAAGGAAGTGCAGAACCTCAGAACAATGTAGTAAAAGGTGATCCAGTGACTCTGTCACCTTGTTAGGCAATTTAATACTCTTCTATGGAACAGGTTTTAAAGTTCTACTAATCAGATGGTCTGATGCTAAACAAATTACTTTAAGTGCTAATAATGAGAATCACTTTCTTCTAGAAGTCACCTCTTAGAGAATCTCCAGTTACATATCAAAAAGTTGTTGGATTGGAAGGTGAGCACTTGTAACCTTATCCCTTACTGAATTTCGAGCTGGAAATTACATCGAACTCATAGATTTCACCCATTCAACATTCCTAGTGCAAGGGTTTTTCAATATATATGCACAACAAAATAGGCAGAATGTGAAAACATAAGTAAGAGGAGACTAAAGACTTACTTTGCCTCCAGCAGTTCCAAGTGGCTGATGAATCATCACCCTCCCATTGGGCATGCAAAATCTCTTGCCTTTGGAACCAGCAGAAAGAAGAAATGCTCCCATGGATGCAGCAAGCCCAAGGCAAATAGTTGAAACATCAGCCTTGCACAACTTCATTGCGTCATAAATTCCCAGTCCTTAATGAAGCAATGCGTGAAGGGAAAGATAAAAAGAATAAGAGTATAACCAGGAGCTTTTTAGACCCAAATAAAACACAATGTGATACCGTAAAGATTCAAACCCTTAATTCTACCCAAACATTTACAGAATGCCATAAAATTATTTTAGTTTAGATCAAAGAATGACATTATTTAATTAAGATACAGAAAATGAATCATGACAATGGGAGACTAACTCATCCTCCTGAGGAAAAGAATATGACAAGAAAAATGTGACAAGAGGGCTCTCAAAACCCATTGAACATCAGCTGGTAAAACAAAACAAAAAATCACCCAGAGGATGTGCTCTAGAAAGAAGCCAGATCTCAATGCAATTGCATCAATACAGGTTGATCCTTAAAGATTGTTAAATTGAGCTCCAACCACATATTCACCCTCCCAAATCAGATGAAGTGTAGATATAACATTTCCTTCACTATATTCAGGAGATGATCCAAGATACACCAATAATAACAAAAAGTTTCCACCACATATTCGAAATCATTGAATTAGAATGCATAGTTACAGAATTAGTCACAAATGGTATAACATAATCCTAAGCTAACAGGAATTGGGTATGTTTAATTGGTTGCAACTTGGATGACACATCAGACTCCATGAAAAAAAAAAGCACATTTCAAATACTAAAAATATCACAGGAATCATATGGAAAAACATTCATTTCCAAGATTAATTCTATTCTTGAAATCACCCTTTAACTGGTCTGATACAGTCCAGTTTAATATCAGTAACAGATTACACAATGTTGATCTATGCAGCTCAACTTATTTTAGTAATCCTAAGGCCTTTACAAACAGCAATTTCTATGTAGGAACCGTAAACTTCAAAGTATATGGAGATATATAAAGGGAAAATGAAAATAAGAAAGGATTGACGAAAAAGCAAATAGAGCACTGAAAAATCAAGCATATTATATAAACCTATCCACGTACCAGCAGTGACAGAACCCCCAGGTGAATTAATAAACAATTTGATGTCTTTTTGGGGGTCTTCAGCATCCAGAAATAATAGCTGACTGATAATAAAATCTGCTGTCACGTCATCCACCTGCCACATACCAGTCAGAGTAAGTAAAATTAAACCAGCCTTTTGCCATTCTTAAGCATGTTTAAAAACCAGGAAAGCTGGAAATCGCCGATATATTGCTAGCATCTCTATCACTTGCACGCATAATAGCATCCAGATTTAAAACTACCACAATTCTAAAAAATGAAACCCGAAGGCCATAAATTTCACAATAAGGAACTAATATGACAATAATCAGCAAAACCCATCTCAGAATGCCAATGGTTAAGCCAGCAGACCAGAAAACACACGCTCACGTGCGTGCACAATCGAAGATTTAATTAACATCCACTACATAGAGAAAGACCCATCTAAAACCTGTGTTCCAACATCATTACCAAAACAAATATGCCGCAATCAAACAATAGTAAGAAACTCACCTAACAAGTTCAGAAATTACTCCCCCAAAACCACATCATAATACAAAGGTTCGGTGAAACACTACGTAGCAACATCAGAAAACCTCACTTCTAATATCTCTAACAAAACAAATAAAGTGCTAATAAGTCATCCAAAACCTAACAACTACTCCCGCAAAAAAGAACTACACATACAAGGCTACAAAATCCTACAAATAATTCCAGCGTCCCCAACATGTCAGATAAAAGGAAAAATTATATCAGCCTACAAAACTAAAGGGCCACCTCAAGATACTAGAGACCAATACTTTGATAACAAATATTATATATATAAAACATCTACAAACCTTACAAAACAAAAGGAGAAAAAAAACCACGTACAAAATCCATCAATTAGTCCCAAAACAAAAACCCAGCAACACACTTCGTAGAGAAACAAATTCTACACAACTTTTACATCAATTCCAAAAACAAAAGAAAAAGAAAAATACCTGAGAGCCCAAAAAAATTATTCTTTGACGGAGAAGCATGTTGGTGGTATCCAATTCCTCAAATTTTGGCAAAGTAGGAGCTGAATTAGCAAAAGATGAGAACTTTTCAACATCCCAGTTGCTAGCCAAAGTCTGTCTTGCGGTATTACCATCCAATGAACTCTTCGACGCCTTAACACAGATGGGTTTTCGTCTTTTACTGCAAACACTAATAGTAGTGCTGGTGTCACTGGTGACTGGTAGCAGAAGATGATTCTTGTTAATGAAACTGTTGCGATTGGAGAAACACAGAGGGCTGCTTGTGGATTGTGAGGCTGTGAGATATGCTAAACCTACCTCCATTTTTCCTTTCTATCTGCTTTGATTTGATATTATGGTCCTGTTTTTAAACATTTTGTCTACGGTTTATGGATATTTTGTTTGACGAAATTAGAGAGAGTTCGGTGACCAAAGTGGACCTTCTGCGTAACTTCCTAGTCTGAAGTGTAAGCAATGGTAGATTCTGCTGGCTGGGTGTTGCAGTCGTTGAACGGTGCCGTTTTGCCCCTCCTGTTTTTTTAATCAAGATAAATTATAAATTTTAATTTAAAATAAATTAAATATAAAATGATAAAATTAAAAATAATTAATAAAAAATTTAAGAATAAAAAAAAAGGGCGTTTGGGCGTTGGTTAGTTTTTTCTTTTCTTTTTTTTAGGTTCGAACGTCCTGTATTTTATTTTATTTTATGAAAAAAATGAGAGGATTGTGATTTAAGGCATATATATATGGCCAAAATCATGGATAATTTGGCCCCCGCGCTGCTGTATCGTGGATGTAACTTGCAAAGGTCGAAGCCAAGGAAACGGAGGTTAACTTGCTATGAAAGGTAACCTTGATGTGCTTGTTTTTTCTTCTTCTTGTCATGATCTGCTCCAATTACATGATGGTTGTATTTTTTTTAACGTGAATATTTTTCATGAATGAAAAGGTTTAGAGTCTCATGACTCCATTACTTTTAAAAATTATTAAATATAAATAAAAATATTAATAAAAAAATATTTTCAATAAATTAAAATGATATTTATTAACAGAATATAATATTATTATTTTTGTTAGCATTTACCAATAGAAATGTTTTATCAATGAGTATTGAAGAAATTACAAATGAAAACCAAAGAATGAATAAAAAGAGAGAGTAGGTATTCCCTTGTTATTTCCATTAGGAAATATAATGCATCAATATTTCAAACTGAATTACAAATAAAATATAATCATCACTAATTTTTTTACTGAATTTATCAATAATATTTAATTTATAATCTATCAAACTCCTCTTCCCATCTCTCATTTCTTTCTTCTTCTTTTTTTTCTTTTTGTAGAGAACAACACCTCCCTTATATTGTTATAAATCAAGCTTTCATCATCATAAATACCATCACTCCAACACTTAGTCTATTAGTATCTCTTGTTTGGTTTAATTTGTTTTTAAAGATACACTACATCAAGTAAGCAAATTCATCAAAAAATATTGTTGTAACCTATTTTTTATATTAATTGTTTCACTTTTTTATATAGTATATGTAGTTTGTCTATGTGTTTATTTATTTTATAGCTTTATATATATATATATATAGAAACTTGTTATATGAATATATAATTTATACATGTTAGGGTTTATTTGTGATTTTAAAAAATTATATTTGTTTGTCATTTGATAGAATTGAGTTTGATTTTGTAACTTAAGTGTTTTATGATGAAATAAATAATGTGTATATTTTGTATTTTTTCAATTTTATTATTAAATTGAAAATTTATGTAAATTTGGAAGAATTTGAATTTTTTTGAAGAAAATTGATAATCATTAAAAGGTAGTATTAAAATAGATTAACTAATTTTGAATCCAAGCAATGATAAATAATTATCTAAGTACTAATAATTTTCTTAGATAATTAATACATGTTGGTATCAATATTCAATATGGATGCTATATAAGTAATAGATAATTGTTCTTGGATGTATTAAGTTTCACTTAAAAGGATGAGCGAAAAATTTATTATTCTAATGAAATTGATGGTTTTATTAATTACATATTATCTAATTTATAAAAATATTAATATAGACAATATTAAATGTTCATGGTGTAAACATAAAAAGTTTATCAATCAAGACATTTATTATTTTTGTTTACGCATGAAGAACCCTATGTTCCTTATAAGACTAAGGTATAAAGAATAGTTGGGCCAATTTTTAATTTTGATAATGTACATGAAGTTGTAGATGATAATAATAATTTGTATAAGAGTATAATTATGACTGTAATAAAGAAAAATTAGGGCAAAAGCAAGAGAATATTCAATCGTAAATAAAGAACCAAATGCATACACAATTAGTTTTTTGAAGTTTTTAAAAATTCCAACAAATCATTATGGATGGATGTGTAAATTACAGTAAATTATCAATCATTACATAAGTGTTCATTATTAAATCAAATCATCTGTTGAGTGAGACCAATTACTATAGAATTGTCAAATGGACAATAAACATTTTACCTGAAAGGAATAGGTTGAAAAAAAACTTTTATACTACTAATTATATTATGAAACTCCTTGGCCAAGTATACTAGAAAATTGATGTATATCTAAACTTCTACATGTTATAGGACACAAAGGGAAGTAGAATAAAATGTTAAAAGTATAGTGAAAGCACCTACCTTATGTTTAATCATCTTAGTTTTAGTGAAAAACCAAAAGGAGAGTTTTGCCTGCTTTAATGATAATTTTATGATACTATCATGAAAATACAGATTTAACTGAGAATAAAATATAGAACTAGCAAGGAAAATGACTCTTGTCGCACATAGAAAACTGAGATGCTTTCCAATCACTTTTGAACTGTAAAAGTTATTCATGTCTCCTAACACTACTAGGCATTAGAGTTATGGTGCAACATTCCAATGGTGAAGCCTAAAAGCAATTTAATAAGGTGCAACCTTAGTTTTCAATGAAACCATAGAACATACATGTTGGGTTATATACAAATAAATTCAAGTCATTTGCTACATTTTATTCTTGTTGGCTGAAGATACTTATAATTTATAACTTGCCACTAGAGGTGTGTATGAGGTCGGAGTTTATGTTTTTATCTATGATCATACCTGGTCCTAATAATTTTGGTGGAAATATAGATGTTTGTTTTTTGCCATTAATTGATGAGTTGAATAAGTTGTGGTTATTTAGGATTGGTTTCTCAAGGAAACAAATTTTTCAGATAAAAACATCTTAGATGTGGAATATCAATGATTTTCTTGCATATGATATAGTTTTTAGTTAGAGCACGTATGGAAAATTAGTATTTCTATACTGTATGAAATATTACAATAATTTCATCTTAATAAATAACAGTAAAACATCTTCTTCTTTTTTTATCATCACTGAAGGTTCTTATCAATCAATTACAAGTACAAAAAGAATATAAAGGACTTTTTAATAGGTAGAATTAAAAAGGATATTGCATCGTTAATATTATCAAGCGAAAAATTGTATAATGTTGTCTTCCAATATGATGATTTTGTCTTTGATTTTCAAGTTGGTAAGCAGAAATTTCTTGATTTTGGTATGATCTATAATTGGGTAAAACATGGTATTTTTTAGAAACTTTTTTATTGAAAAACTAGTCTCTTCCACCATAATATGGATGTTATGCATATAAAAAAATATATTTAAAAATATTTTAAGCACGGTAATTAATATAAAAAGAAAGACAAAGGATAATATAAAAGTTAAAATAGACATAAATTTATTTTATTACTATAAAAATATAAAGTTGATTTATAATATATTACAAAACTCAAACACAGCTTCAAATATGTCAATGATTTGTTTTAGGATCTTTCTTGTTCTTATTTTTTTTTTCATGTTAATATACCAAACACTTATTGTTCACCTCTTATTCTTTTTAAACAAATAAATAATAGATAAGATATATAGCTTTCAAAATTTTTAGCCTTTAGATAAATAATTTGGATAAATAAATAAGTAAATAAAGATATTAATAAATCCAACATTGAAACTCTTGCCATCCTTAAAAGAGATAAGAGAGATAATAAAAATCTCATTTAGTATGAGTTAAATTGTCAAAAGATAAGATGTTTAAAAATATGATTATGATTATTTTTTAAAGTGTTTTTATTTGAAAATATATTAAAATAATATATATTTTTTTATTTTTAAAAGTTATTTTTGACATCAACACATCAAAATAATATAAAAATATTATTTAAAATAAAAAATAAAAAACTTTAATTTTTTCAAAAATTATTTTTAAACACCAAAACAAACCGGCCAAACGATTTCATCTTGTTTTCCTGCTTCTCCTTAGCAAACCAAAAATCAAGAAAATAGTAGATGTGAAGAAGAGGAAACTTCATTTCTGGACATCATTATGCTTTGATGACCAAAAAGGTGTCGATTTCAAACTACAAAGTGAAGTTCTAATAAAACTTGCAAGAAGAGATAAAGGCTTTATTTCAGTTACCTTGGACTTTGAAGTTCTTGATTGTCCTATCTGTTTTAAACCTTTCATCATTCCTGTCTTTTAGGTTTTTCTTCTGTTCTTATATTATTGTTGATATTTTTTGTTGTTTGTTTTCTTTATGTTTCTTGTTTGCTTTTTAGTGCTCGTTTTTTAAATAAGAAATCAAGGGTGGTTATATGAGAGCTATTTGTAATTTATTAACATGGTTTCTTTAATTTTTATCTAAGATTTTGCCCTTTTTGGCTTTAGCTTTTAGAAGAGTTGAGGCTCAAGTTTGTAATTCTTGGCCTAGTTTGCCATCAAATCTAAAACCTAAATAGATGAAATCAGTTTACAATTTGCTTCATGGGATAATAGAGAGTGGTTTTGATATTGACACGATCAAAAAATTGATATTTTCTTTTAAATGCAAGAGTGTCGAAGTACTAAATAACCCGGTAAGACTAGGGTTGAATAACAAGGAGGTTAATTGTATAAATTATAAATAATAATAATATAACAACAACAACAACAACAACAATAATAGTAATACTAGTAATAGTAGTAGTAGTAGTAGTAATAGAAGAAAAAAAGTTAATGATAACTTTGAGATGAAAAATTAATGTAAAGATTAAACAATGATAACAATAAATTTCATGGTTAGAAGATCCACTAATGGTATGTCAAACAAGTATAGTATAAACTCTTATTATTTAATTAGAAACCACACACAAGGGAGGTTCCAATCAGATTATAAATTGTTAACATGATTACATTAGTTATCTTATTCGAATAATAATAATACTTGTCAATGTTGTCACACATTCATGATTATAATTTATGTTAATAATAAATTAAGTTTCTTTCACAGCTAAGGTGTCGGTTATACCATACAGTATAAGATATGAAAGTGCTAAGTATTTGTTGTACCAAGTGTTAGACAATATAAATTTAGATTAATTATTTAACAAGTAAAGTATTAAAGAGTAAATAAGATAACAAATACAAAACATGTTAATATCAAACATTAAAATCCATGTTAAGTTTATACCATACTTATTCTTATACCATTAGTATAATATTTTCACCTTGACATAATAATCTTAATTAAATATAATGAAAGAAAGAAAAATAAATAAATAAATAAAATATAAATATAAATAAGATAAAAGTTAACTAAGTAAAGAAAAAGCATAAACTTGATATTAATGAAAGCAAAACTTAAACGTTACAAAAATAAAAAGAAAGAAAGAAAAAGCATGATCTTGATCTGGAGATCAAGATACTTAAATGGATGGCAAATGCTTCTTTTTATAGGCCAAAATTAGAAACTATTGATTTGATGACTAATTGATGAGTGAGTGGCTAACTCTTGACTTGATGACAATCCTTATCTTCTCTTATCTGCCTAAAATGTTATTAATAATGTTAGAATTAGAACCACTTAAAAACATGAAAGTTGTAGGAAATTATCTCGGCTTTTCAGGAAAAAAAATGAAGGTCATTTAGACCACTAAAACTCCAGATATGGGTCAAACACTGAATAATATTTGGGTTATAGGACAGATTTAGACTTCTTCGTTATTACTATAATTTGAACTTGAAAATGGTTTTTCTAAATCTTGGATTTTCATGAAAGTTATAGGCCAATGTCTTACCTTTCCATCCATATAAAGTAGACTTAAATTCAAGATCTACAGCTTTAGATATGATCCAATTATCGAACAATATTCTGGTTTGGATTGCACCAGCATTTATTTTCTAAGTTTGATCATCTCTTTGTCCTTTCAATTTCAGTTTTTAAACTCATTAATCAATCATTTTATTTATGTAATAGGCCTGCATTTAAAATGAAAATTTACCACAAATTAAAGGTATCTTATATTATTAGATATGTTATTATAAAATATATTTTAGTTAAAGAGTTATTAATACTTTAAATATAAAATAATAATATAAAATCTTGATAAAAATACTTTAAATTACTAGTAAAATATCTAGTGAATAGTTAATTCATTCAGCGTACTTAGAAGTCAATTTGAGTGCATTATCCAACTTATGAAATAGGCCTTGTCATGCATCTATATGTTCTGTTGTCTGAAATTCATCAAGTAAACCTTAAGATGTGGTTGGTTTCCTTTATCTAACCAGGGAAATTTATGTAATCAGATAAAGGATTCAGTGTAGTTGGCAATAATAGCGTAATGACGGATGCTACCCCTACCAATAAGCAGCAGCACTAGATTCCTATGACTGGTAAAATCTCCGGTATGTGGTTTAGCCGTCCCCGCTTGTATTAATAGCAACACATAGTTCCTTCTCGTTTTGTCCATTATTATTTTCTTACAGCATGTGTTTCCTCTCTTAAAATGGTGCTTCCATGTAATATTGTCTTCTTTTTGGTGTTTATGCAACAATCTCTTCTAAGACCTGTCATTTTGATATTCTGAAGTTGTGTTGCATTTAGCTGCTCAATAACATAGTTTCCTGCCATCGAACTTGATTTTCCTCTGATGTGTAGCTGGTTTTGGCCAAGGAAGATTTATGGTTTCATTGAACTCACCGTGTCTTGAGAAAAACTAAGGAGTGCTTGGGAACTGGGTTGTTATCAAGAAGCTGTCTTATTTGGAGTTATGCGTGCTTAGTATTGTGAGATTAGTTAGTAGCACGAAGTCAGAGTTCTTAATGTTCTCAATTAAAAAAAAAAGGGCATTGAACATAATGGTTAAACCCTTGCTAATTTCCTCACTAACCCAAGATTGGATAGTTTTAGATTGAATGGACATAATTGGGTGCTAGAGATGGTTTTTGTTGTTGCATTTCATCTTCTTTTGTCGGATGTAGGTATAACGTAATCATTCAATACAACATTAGAGAAAGATGTTGTTAGGTTATGATCACGCACAAGGTTTTGAATGACATGGAATGAAGAGTTAGTGGGGTCATTTAAAGTACAGATCATGTCTTAGCACCATTTTCGACCTCTGTTTACATGTTAGCACAAAAACTCTAGTGATTATAGTCTTTCACATTATACAGTCTCATAATGTCGTGTGTTTGCAAGACTTATTCTAGGTTCCTTTTGGTGATTCAGTTTAAGTCTCTTAAATCCTTCCAATTGCTTGCTTAATATATCAGTATTGTAATTTTTTGCTTGCTTACTGGAATTTCAGTGCACGAATGGACACGCTGCTTGCTCTTCATGCTGCAGTAAACTTGCACATTTATGTCCTTCCTGCTCGTTGCCTATTGGTTATATTCATTGCCTGGCCATTGAGAAGGTCATTGAATCAGCCAAAACATCATGCCAAAATATGAAGTATGGGTGCAAAGAAACTGTCAGTTACAGCAAGAAGTGTGACCATAAGAAGAGCTGCATCTAAGCAACATGCTCCTGCCCAGTGTCAGGCTGCAGCTTTGCCAGCTCATCAAAGCAGTTATTCTCACATTTAAGCAGCATATATGTAGGTGATGTGAAACACTTTGAGTATGATTGCAAAATTCCCGTTTCCTTTACCGCGAGTAAGAAATTTGTTGTTCTCCAAGAAAAGAAAGAAGGCTTTGTATTCATCCTGAACAATGCTTTGCAAATCATGGGGAATGTGATCGTGGTTAGTTGCATAGGGCCCTTATCCAAGGGAGGATACTTCTATGAACTTTCAGCAAACAGTAAAGGAAACAGTCTCATTTTTCGATCTTTCACACCTTGCTTTCGGAGCAGGGTTGATAACCCTCCTTCAGTGAGGTTCCTCCTAGTTCCAGGTGGGTTTTTTGGTTCTGGGGGGGAAGGTTACCTTGGATCTCTGCATATGGCGTAAAGATGCATACTACTCCCATCACCCAATGCAGTAACGGTTGGGCATTAAAATAACTTGGCAAAATTATTGTATTCTCCAGCGTTTTGTTGTGCCATTGGCATTGGAAAACCTTGGTACTTCGGTTGGTAAAACGTTTGGCAGTTACTTTTTACTATAAGCTAGAACATGGCATCAAAGAGAAGGTACGAAGACTCATACGGGCTGAATCTACATGGTTGTAGAATCTAGTGCCATTCATGCATCTACTGCTGAAACTTGCTAAAGTGGTTCTAATCTTATATCTCCATGGGTTTGAAAGCCGACTCGGCAAGGGTTTTGCTTTTGTTCTCTCCTTTAGCTTGTTTCTTTCTTTGTTGGGAATGTTCCATTCAACCTGCCCTTTGAAATTTCCCTTGTATGTATAATTTAGTTGCGATAATCACTTTGGAATTTGGATCCTATATATGATCAGTAGAAGTGAGCCGTATATTCATGGCTGCTTGATCTTGATCAGATAGTGGAGTCTGAAAGTCAGAACTGTTTTGGTTCCAGTCGCTAGTCTTTTCCTAGAATGTCACTCAGTTCCAAATCCCTGTCTCATCTTGTATTTGGACAGCAGGCAAAAACGATTGATGTTTCTCCCTTGAGTTACTGGCTTATGGTAAGCAAGTTTGCTCTCGTGTTTAAAATTATGGCGCAAAGTAATTTTCTAAATAGCTTTTTGAATGAATTTTATTTAGATTTTTATTTTATTTTTAATATAACACATTAAAATTATTAGAAAATACTAAAAAATACATCAATATTTTTTCAAGCTAAAAACACTTCAAAATATTAAGCAGAAGCATTTCCACAGAGTGAATAGATTGTGAAAAAATAATTTCTTAGTATTTTCCCTTTTGTAAATTTAAGTTGTCTCAGTTTTTGTTTTTATTTTTTCATTTTAAAAGTCAATATTTTATAAAGATTGAATTTTATACTATATCCTTTAGTAATTAATAAATATAAAAAATAAACTAAAATGGAAGGTTGTCCCTGGACATTGCAGAATATTTTCCTTACACTCACCTATAGACAAAAGTAGAGTTTTTTTTTGTTTTTTTCACTATGATCCCTTAACTTTTTTTTCTTCAATTGTGTTTTTTAATTGCAAAATTAGCAGCCAGTTGCTTCAAATTTATTAGCCAAGGATAAAATTCAAAGATAAGGGATCAACTTAGAAAAAACGTTAAAAATAGATGGTAGATTTAAAGTTAGTTAAAAAATTATACACCTTTTAGTCTCTTTAATTTTAAAATTTAACCTTTTCAATCCCATATGTTTTTTTAAATTCAAATTCGATACACAACTTTATTTTTATTATTTTTTCATCCTTGGTTTCTGAAGAAAAAAGAAAGTTTCATCGAATTCCATCACAAAGAGAGAAAATCATTTTATCGAATTCCATCGCAAAGAGAGAAAATCATTTTTTTTTGTATTTCTAGCTACAAAATTGATTGATATCAATATAGATGGGTTCCATTTGATGAAATGAGCTTAATGGTGGTTGTCTTGAACCTCAATATTATCTTAAAAATATATCAAAGTCGAGAAAAAAAATATAACGTTGTTTGATTTCGTGTTTTGGAGCTATTTTTTAGGGTTTTTTAGATTGATAAATTGATTTTTAGGTGTTATGAAGGTATATATAAGTGTTTTTTTGTTAAAATAAGATTGTTTTTGGTAAAAATAGGTTTGTCTTGAAATCTAGAGAAACAAACAACATATCATTTAATTTTTTATTTGAAAAAAAAGAACAGGTAACCTTAAAAAATCTTAAGAAATATCTTTCCAATAAATTGTTAACCAAGAAAGAAACTACCTTTCCAATAAATTAGGGAATTTGAATAAGATTCTTAACTTCAATTTAATCTTTTTAATGTAAAAAAAAGGTGTCACCATAATTTCTTTTAAAAGATATTGCAATATAATAATGTAGAGTCTGTTTATTTTTATTTTTTTGCTATAATATATATATATATATTATTTTGATGTGTTAATCTAAAAATAATTTTAAAAAAATATTATTTTAATATATTTCTAAACAAAAAGTACTTTGAGCCATAATTGCTGCCACAATTCCAAACAGACATGTAATGTGCATAAAGTTTGAAAATTTATTAACCAAGAAACTTCCTTGCATCCACTTTTACTTTTAGAACACATAAAATCATTTCCACTTGGATGCACTGCAATTATTAATAATAGTTCACCTTTTGTTTTTTTATACTTGCAAAAATCTGTCTTAAGCTATTTTTGTCTTAATTTTTAGTGTTAAAAAAAGGTGGAGTTAGAGCAAAAGATGAGAAAGAGAAGGTAAAGGTTTTGAAAGTATCAACGCCATATCTATACATTATATATATAACTCATTGTCCAGTTATTAAAAATATATGTTTAGGCTTCATTCTCAGTTAGCAATTGTTTATGCTTTATTCTTAGATCTTGTCTCAATTATTATGTATTATATACTTGTTTTACAACATGAATAATATAAAAAACATAACAGAGATCTCTAATTTCTATATGGTGTTAGAGCTTCACTTTTCTATATACATCCTTCATCATCCTTAGATCTTCTTCTTGTAGTCATATCTAATATCATATCGTAGGGAGTTTTTTTTTAATATCTTCATTAATTCTTGATATATTTTCTTTATATTTCCTTCATTTCCCTGATCACCCATGTTCCATCCTAGTCTCCATTCTTTGTAATGGTGATAATTACCCTACCTAGAAGCAAGCCATGAAAATGGCATTGAACATTAAAAATAAACTAAGTTTTATTAATCATATTCTCTCCAAACCAACATCCTTCATAATAAAAAATCAATTGTAAGAACGTTGCAGTGACATGGTTTTGTCATGGATTCTTAACTTCATTAATAAATTCATTGTTAACAGTCTGACTTATCATGACTGTTTTCGTGATATATGGCTAGATCTTTCTCTCAAAGTAACAATCCTAGAATTTTCAAGTTGAAACATGACTTGCCTTGCTAATTCGTGCACCAAAATGTGCTTGTGGTGTCTTAAAAGAATTAACATATATGCAAGACATTGAGCGACTTTTCCAGTTCTTGATTGGGTTACATGATTCTTATACTTTAATTTATAGCCAGATTTTGGCTATAGATCCATTACCTCCTGTTACTAAAGTGTATTCGATTTTACATCAAGAAAAAAAACAATGTCTCCTACATATCTTCAGTATTCCAACAGAATTTGATGTCATAATAAGTCCTTATTTATTTGCACATCATCTTGATAATAAAGGAAAAGGACATAATAGTCTAAAATACAATTATTGTGAACATAATGGTCACTAGTAATTCAATTGTTATAAGCTGCATGGTTACCCTAAAAAACAAGCCTCAATATTGTGAAGCATCTAATAGACATGTTGCCTCGTCAATAGCAGTGAATAATGACATCAATTTTTTAGCCTCTTCTGAAATTACTATCCTTAGCCTGACTGGTGATCAATGTTTTAGACTCTTAGAATTTTTATCACTTTTGAACACCAACTCTGCCAACTTTACTGGTAATCTTACCTTTTTTTTCTAATCATGAATGGATTATTGATTCAAGTAACTAAGATCATATAACTTCAAATTTATCATCTCTTAATAATGTTCAATTCCTTCATCAACTATGTCCCATTAAATTTCCAAATGGTGATGTTGTTTCTATAACTTATTATAGCATATTACACATTTCACTCGATATCTTTCTTTCTAATGTTCTATATGTACCTTCCTTATGATTTAATTTGCTATCCATTAGCAAACTTACCATCACTTTTAATTTTGTTGCCATATTTTTTTTCTATTTTCTATGTTTTTTAGGACCTATCAATGAGAAAGCCAATTGGAATGGGTGAAGTACAAGATGAACTTCATCATTACAGGCCTTTCTCTACCTCCGTTTTCCACTCTCAAAACATCCTTGACTCCGTTATTTGGCATTAGCAATTAGGCCACTCTTCTACTTCATATATTCTAAAAACTTTACAAATTATAATCAACATTTGGCTTGTGATATATATGTTAAACCAAAACACACTTATTTTTCTTTTTCTTATAAAAGCATATCTTGTTTCAATCGAATTTATTTTGATATATGGGGTGGTTATTTTACTACAGCATATTCAATAGCACATTATTTTTTAACAATTGTGGATGATTTCTCACGTAGAACATAAGTCTATCTCACGTATATGAAATTTGATACTTGAACTTGCCTTACAATTTATTTATTTATTTTTATCATTGTTAAAACTCAATTCAATTACATTATTCGATATGTGCACATTATTAATGGTCAAGAATTTATGTCTAATAAATTTCAAACTTTTTTTTTTATGATCATGACATTCTTCACGAACGCACATGTGTAGATATACCTTAACAAAACGATGTTAGCGAATAGAAAATCACAAGTTCTTCATCTTTCGTGACATTATTTTAAAAGAGAACATATTTCCTTACCACCTTATACCTCCAAACCCTGTAGTTGCTCCAGTCCTTTCGTTTCCAATTCCTAATATCCCCTCCTCATCCAGTTTACCCATATCATTAACCTCCTCTTCCATCCTTCCTCTCTTACCACTCACATCATCATCCTTTCCTTCATTACCATCTCAAGATCTCATTTCACGACCATAATGAGATATTACATGTACAACTTACATCTAGTTTCATGATCTTTATTAGGCATGGCTTATTGTCTCTTTTTTTTTTTAATTTTATCTTATCATCATTTTTCAAATCATCATTTAGTTTTACTTTCTACATTATCTCAACACCCCGATCCCACCTTATATTCTTAAGCTATGTGTCATTTTCATTGGCATGATGCCATGACAATTGAGATCCAAGCCTTAAAAGCCAACCATACTTGTATACTTCAATCTCTTCCTCCTAGCAAACAACCAATTGGATGTAAATAGGTGTTCAAAACTAAATTTTAGGTTAATGGATCCATAGAGTGCCAGAAAGCTCGCTTAATAGCCGAGAGATATACTCAAATAGAAGGTTTGGACTATCATGACACTTTTACTCCAGTTACTAAACTCATTACTATTAAATGTATTCTTATAGTTGTTGTAGCTTGATAATGACATCTTTCCTAGTTAGACGTTAACAATGTCTTTTTACACAGCAACCTTGATAAGAAAGTTTATATGTCTCATTCACCAAGTTATTCCACACCAACAATGACTTCTTTGCCATCTTCACAAATCAATTTATGGTCTCAAGCAAGCATCTCGCAATTGGTTCTTTAAATTATATTATGTTCTACTTGCTGAGGGTTTTACCCAATTTTACGTTGATCAATCTCTCTTCAAAATCTCTCAGGTTCAATCTTCCACTTTCATATTGATTTATGTTGATGATGTTCTTCTAGTAAGTAATGATATCTCTGCCATTAACAACTTCAAGACCATGCTAGTTTATCATTTTAAAATCAAGGATCTTGGCAAATTAAAATACTTTTTTAGACTCGAAATCACTCATTCTCTCATTGATATATTCCTGAATCAATGCAAATATGCCCTTGACATCCTTATTGACAGTGGCTATCTTATTACTAGTCCCTATTCTTTTTTAATAGAATAAATCTCAAACTTAATAACATTGATAATGCCCTCCTCCCTAACACAAGCTCTTTTTTAAAATTTATTGGGTGTTTAATCTACCTCATCATTACTTATCGTGATACCATATTTTTAGTTAATATTATAAGTTAATTTATGCATCAACCAGGGCAACTATATTATGATGTTGTTGTCCATGTTCTTAATTACAAGTATTATCCAAATGCATTCCTAAATAACTGTACAAATTTTTTTTTTATTAACAAACAACCAATTCTAAATCTCAACATCATCACTTGTAGATCCCTTATTTAATAGAATCTTGATATTAATAATTTAAAAAAAATAAATAAAATTATTTATTTTTAATATTTTTTAAATACAAAAACAAATAAATTCCTGTAAATTACAAGTACCACCCTTTTAAAAGATATTTTTAAAGACTGAAAGTATAAACCTAAATGCAATTATAATTATTAGTCATTAGAAAGTGAATTAGGTTTGACAAATAACTGAGGGCACGAGACATTAAAGTTACCGGAAAATATCATTATTTGTTATAATTGATATGAATGATTAGAAATATTCTTAGTGTTAGAAGTGAAATATTGTTAGTAGCCCAGGGGAGAAATGTGGAGGTTGATATGGATACTGTCAATAATGTAAGGGCTATATTGAGAGGATATTTTCTTTAAGAACTCAATTGAACTTTATTTTATTCTGGAGTACTAATTTGCTCTTTGAACAAAAAAGGGATAGACAAAAAGAATTAGTAAGAAAGTACAACACCACGCAGCATGGTGGGCACCTTCCGCACAACACAGCCACTGAAACTACCAAACTGAACTGGACAAAGATTATCAAAACTCCATATCTAAACAAACAACACACCACCCCAACCCCCCCAACCCCCAATTTGATCCCTTTATTTTTCAATTTCAATTTCAATTCTAATTCCAATCAGTTTCTCTTCAATAAAAAAACCCTAACCCTAAATCTAATCACTAATTCTGGGCTCTCCCCTTATTGATCTCCAGTTCAAGCTCCTTCTTTGTCGCTATCAGTGAAATGGTTTTGCTTCTCAAACCCCTAATTTCATTTATACACTCATCACTACTTATTTTCTCATGTGTATGTTATGTATAACTGATTGCGAAAGGATGAAGAAAAAACAGGAGGGAAAAAAGGTACAATTTTTAGTAGCATTGGGTAGTGCCCAGAAGAGTAATTGTGTTTTTCTGTGTGAAATCTAAATGGGTTTATTTATTTATTATTATGATTTTTTTTAAATCAGGAGGTACTACCCAATAAAGCATGTCTCTATGTATGTTTTTGAAGGGTTTGATAATCACGGTTTTGATGGAGTTGAGGTTGTGAAAGTGTGAAATTGAAAACCAGAAGAGTTTAGTATGTTGTGGAGTAGTGTGCTGTTGTACCCTGTTTGGCAAAGGCATCAGGGTACATCTAAGCAAAGCATGGGATTAGAGAGGAGGATTTAGTGATGCTAACTAAAAGGAAATGCTTCTTGGGCTATAATGTTTTTGTTAAGAAGGTTAGAGTCATCATGTTAAACTGCATGATTTGCATTGATTGTGTGTTTTATTACACCACGCGTCTAATAGAATCGTGAGATTCAAACCAAATATGGGTTCAGACGTTATATTATAGGCACCCTATACTCCAGTTTTCAGCTTAAGGATCGTTGCCTCCATCGAAATCTAAGAAAGCATTGACTTTTCACGCTTGGATTGAAAGCGGACATAGCATGTATTGGTTTTCTGGTGAATATGTTTTTTTTTTTAGTTAATGAAATTTGCTGTTATAATATGCTCTTCTTAGTATGTGTAGTTTGGTGACTCTGTGACATGCTTATGTTCAGGTCCCTAGTGAAGGAAATTTATCAACGGAAAAGAGAAAGGCTGAAGATGATATAGATTCAGCAGAGAAGAGGAAAAGGAAGAAGAACAAGTGTCCTACTCCTCGTCCAGCATGCTCATGGGTGCATTTTAGGTACAATCACTCATTTACAAGGATTTCCTGGGTGTCTATATAATTGTCTTGGGTTTATGATTAATTATTGAATTCCTTGTCCAGCTGCTTGCTCATGTTTAATTCAATGTTACAGTCGGGAGTTTATCAAGGAGTACAGCGCTTCCCATCCTGAATCATGTGGTCTGAAAGCTGTGAGCCTCCTTGTTTCCCAAGCCAAATTGGTAGACAATTGCTAATAATGTAATTTCAAAGGCAACACTAGACATGGTGGCTTTTTCAATTGCAGGCCACAAAGGCAGCATCAGATGCCTGGAAGTCAATGAGGGTGGAGGAGAAAGCAAAATATACAAAGCAAGCTCGTGAATTGTGGGATAGTTACTTGAGCACTGCTCCTTCTCATATCCCCAGGCCAAGGAAACAGGTTCAGACCTATACTTGGCTTGCAATATTTATACATATTTTATGCCACATGAATCTTACAGCTAATGAATACAGACCAAACTAGTTACGAGATGCTCTCCAGGCCGTTTGTTTAATGTGCTTCAACGGCTCTCACCAGAACAAAATGCTGCAGTGAAAAGCATGGGATTTGGCAGTCTTCTTGGCCTTAGATGTCGGACCCTGCGCCGCAGCTTGTGCCTTTGGCTATTGGAGAGGTTCAACACTGCAGGATGCAGCTTGGAAATTTGTGGCGTGTGCATTCCTTTATCCCCAAGAGACGTGGAGATTGTGTTGGGATTAGCAGCTAGCGGGAAAGATGTGATCAACTCAGGGCCTGATGACTTAATTGTCGACTTACGTCGCAGTTATAATGCTACAAATCATGGAATTTCGGTGCGTCTTCTAGAAGAGAGGTTGACGGCTCCAGAAGCTGGAGAAGATTTCAAGAGATCGTTTGTCCTCTATGCATTGGGAACTCTTTTATCCCCAACAGCAAGACTGGATGTTAGCCCTTCATTTCTCCATTTCTTGACAAATGTGGAGGCTATCCATCAATATAATTGGGGAAAATTCTTGCTTGATCGTCTAGTACGGGAAGTATCTCGCTTTCACCAAGGAAAGCAACGTGCGGTTGGTGGCTGTCTTTTGTTTCTCCAGGTGAATTTATATTATTTCAAGCTTCCACTTGTGTTCTAAGTTTCATATACATCACAACTTACCCCTGAAGTTTACACTTTTCAGCTCTTTTACTATGAGAGCATCTCTGTTGAGGGATCCCATTCATCAAATTCTTCTGTTGTTCCATGCTTGTCATCATGGGGTGAGGAAGAGATTTCTGAAAGAGAAAAACGGCAAAGAGAGCTTGGTGGTTATGGCTTTGGAGAGGTAATTGATATTTGTAACTTGTGCTCCTATGAAATTGATAGGAATTTGTCTAGCTTGTCGCTCCTGTGCAGGTAATTTGCAAGGATAGGTGCACTGGCCTGGAGTTTTCAGAGTCCAGAGGCCATCTAAATAGTTCATCAGAAGGAAAAATTAGCTGTGGGGTTAATCATGATTCTGTTTTTGAGCAGCAAGCTAACCAGGTAATTATTTTATGGCACTCTTTGATAATACTAGTATTCATCGTATTGAATGACAGTTTTACTATAATTGGTGATTCTGTCTTCAAAATGTTGGGTTAGTTGAAAAGTCAATGGTGTGGATGATCTGAATGGCATGTAATGCTGATCCTGCTGGTTGAGAATGCTAGTCTTGCACTTTTATGACTCGAACAAACCTGTAAAGAACTTGTGAGAGAAGGTGTGGACAGTTTAATGCAGGATGCTTACTTATGATCTCTTTTGCAGGCTGGCAAAGAAATAATTGACGGGAATACTTGTGTGGAAGGGGTACTCAATCTCTTTCCTCCATACATTCTTAATGTTGCTTTGTTGCTTCTGTCCTGTGTCTATTCTTCTCACCAGCCTGTCTCTTGGCAGTTGCGAGCAGGATGTATGTTGCTACCTTGTATTAGCATGATAGCATTCCCCAAAATAGGGAATGCTTGCAGGTTGAACCCTAAACGTGGCCCTCCAATAAACATGGCTGCAACATATGATCTTGTTGCCAATTGTTTGATTTTGCATTTGATGGGTTACAGCTTTTGTTTCTAGTGCTCAGTCCCATGGGTACCATGAAGTCTATGATACCAAATTTGATGCAAGAACAATGTTTAAAAGAACAATGTTTAAAAATTAAGCATGTGATCAAGCTAGAATCAAGTTGTATGTGTGTTTGCCAGGTTTGAACTCAACACGGTATTTGTAGCTTATTATTTGTTGTATTCACCAGAAAGAGTAGGGAGAACATTGGAAAACAATGATTAAAATGAACTGGGATTTGTTTTAAGGTTTGAACCTAGAATTCAATGTTTTGAGTGTTTAGCATATGTGAAGGTGCAGACAAATACACCTTTCATGGTCATTTAACTTTGTGGATATGTTTCTGCAGACAAATGTTCCATGCCTTCGGACAAGTAATGATGTATTGTGCGGGAGCATGGAGGTGGGTGCTGAATCAGCTTCAACAATATGCCAAAACAAAGAATATGACTGCAATGGAACGCTGAATTGCATAGATGATGTTATCCCTGAAGAAACATGCATCTTTTCATCCCATGCGTGCCCTCTTCTAGACTGTAACTTTACAGGCTCATCTGAACAGTTGTCACTACACTTCAGCAGTAAACATTGGGACTGTGGAAGGCGTTTTAGGTACAACATTCCTTTATCTGTCTCATTAGGGGTGAACGAACAATTCCTTGTTCTCCAAGCAGAGGAAGATGGTGTTCTTTTTCTACTCGGCAAGGGCATTGAGAGCTTAGGGAATACAGTCATCGTAACCTGTATTGGACCAAGCTCATCGCAGGACAGGTTCTTATATGATGTCGTGGCAAGTAGAGGTGTAAGCTCTCTCAGATTGAAATCATTAACCGAGTGTTTTCCTGGGAGGGTGGAAGGCTTACCTCCTGTAGATTTTCTTCTGATTCCATTCCCTTTCCTTGGTCCTTCTGGGCAGCTTGACTTGGAGGTTTGTATATGGAGTTCAACCGAGCAAGGTGCAGATTGCACTTAATTTCTTTTGCAAACATTCTTGATCATCATATTTGTAATGGTCTGAGAACATTGTATTTCTTGGTTCTAAAATCAATCGAAGAGTTGTAGAGTTGTATCCATGATTTTGCCCAAAGATTACGGAGTCCCCTGTTCTCTCCATAGGCATTTCAATCAAATCTTGAAGAATGCCGAACATTCCAGAAGATCACGTTCCATCAAATCCAGTCCAACGTCCAGTTGATTTTGTATAGCAAACATTTCAACAAATCATCATGGCCTGTCGTATTGCCAAGGGTCTGTTGTGGACGTGTGATCCAAGATCAACATAAAGATTCAAGAAGAGGATGAGCCTTTGTTGATGAATTTGTACGTGTCGTCTTGCCAAGGGTTTTTATAGGATTATGATCGATTTTCATTGTTTTACAATACGTCCTACATGGAGAAGAAAAAAAAAACTTATTTTTGTGGATATATAGATTATGCTGTAACAGATTAAAAACAAATTCCTATTTAATTTGATAATAAAGGAGGACTCGGTTTGATAACATTAATTAAAACCCTAATCTTTCTTCTTTTTTGTCACTAAAAACTTAATCCGGATCATATTTCAGGTTCTAGATTTCTTGAATCAATTTACCAGATCAATCCGGATCAAATAACTACTGTTTAACAACTGTATAGAAGCCCGGGTTGCCATGATGCATGTTTTAACGTTGGTATAATGTTGATGACCGTTACTACTGTTCAAGACTTCCCTTTAGAAAGAAACCTTTGTCTAAGATTGGGTACTGTAGACTGCAACAAGTGAACAAGGAATCTGATTCCAGTTCCTGATTAAGGGCAATTTTCCCTTCGGACATTAATCCATTTCAGGACAATCGAACAGTGGACATTGATATGGTCCCTGTGTAAGGAGTCTGCAAATTGGACAGACTGGTGATTTCTGCATCTACATTTCTCCATCAAATGCACAGATGTGTCCACATTTGACACCGTCTTCATGAAGCCTGTGCGTCTCCCTTCATGATTTGAAATCACAAGTGCACAGAACAATCGTATACTTGATCCAAATTTATTTTTTAATGGATCACGTGTATAGTTTAAAATAAAAATAAAAAATTGAAATTGAAATATTTTTTCTTTTATGAGGAAAAAAATGTCTTTTTTATTCTTAATGGATGTTTTATCACTTTCTGAATATATATTATTTTTCAGAAGTTAAATCCATCAGAGAGTTAAAAAAAACACGCCAGTAAATTTAGTTATGAAAAACATTTTTGGTTATTTTCTTCTCCTAACTAATTGGTTTGGATCTCGTGACCATATGCAACAATGCCAGCAGCAGATGGTGTACTTCCGAGAGAGAGAGAGAGAGAGAGCAGGTGCACAACTTTATGAGCCTAGAAACCAGTGGCATGCAGATTCTGCCAGCAAAAATGTCAATTTTATGAGCCTAGTCTGCTTCACACAGATTTCCGCCTCTTTTATTTTGTTGGGGGACTTGTAGAAGTCTACACACAAGGATTTTGTTCTTTCTCTGCATAAAACCCTTTACAAGTGGCCTCGTATAGAGGAGAAAGGTAAACTCCTTAGAAACTGCAGAACGATAGGGAGAATCTGCTGATACATTTCTTTTCTCTTCTTTGTCAAGGACTCTCTGAAAGTTGAAAATGTTAAGAAATGGCCATGATCAGCTCCTAAAGGTTGAGGTCTGTCTACACTAGCAGCTTTCCCTCTACTTTTGAGTCCGACACACTTTGTAGTTCTCCTTCATGTGTTTACTTCTGCTTTACTTGCCACTAAATTTGCTTCCTTTAACCTGGTTTTGTTTTCCTTTTTTCTTTTTTAACGGTGACAGACACATTATCTCAAAGTGCACATCAACTGTGAAGGGTGCAAGCAGAGAGTGAGAAAACTTCTTAACAAAATTGATGGTAAGAGTATTTTTAGTTTTGCCTTTTCACTTGTCATCAACATGTGTATTTAGTTCCAGTTTCTTTTCAACTTTTATTGCAGTAAATTTTATGATTACAGCAAATAACTTTACCATCAAATATCTTGGCAAAAGTAATGCTTATGTCCAATGATTCTTTCAATGTTGTGTATCTTTTCCAGTGTTTTAGCATGTGATTCTTTGAAGTAAAACCTGGTAACCATTATCTTATTCTGGCTTTGAGTAAAGATCCATGCTAAGATTTTCTCTTCTTCTGGGCACTAGAGTTTCTAATGGACTTTAAGTATTTGGTCTTGTGTTCAGGTGTTTACTCAGTGAACATAAAGACGGAGCACCAGCTAGTCATAGTTTCAGGCCGGGTAGATTCTGCTACTTTAATCAAGAAATTGGTCAAGTCTGGTAAACGTGCACAGCTATTGTCTCTGCGTACCAAGAACAAATGGAATCAAGAACAACTCAACGCAAACCAACTGCAATTTCTAGCCAATGACTTCAGTAACCCTCAAAACCAATTCATTTATCCAGCATCCTTTGACAATGAGACTGATAATACGAGGAGCTATGGAGATTTTTTAAACCAGAATGTAGAATTGAAAGCCATGAATTTGGGGAGAGGTCAGGATTTGATGGCAGCCACAAGAATGGAAAACTTATACATGGATGAAGATAATTTTGCTGGCAGTGGCAGATCAAGGGATGATTTTGCATACATGATGGGTCACGCAGATTTTCAAGGCAGTGGTACTGGTTTTGCTGGATTAGGAGGCCATGAATTTAATGAGATACCAACTTATGAACAGACTTATCGACCATCCATGATCATGACCAACAAGCAGCAAAGGTACCACAACAATCATCCAGCTACAGAAATGCATAACATTTACTTGCAAGAACCGCGTACGGGCAACAATATGATGACAAATGACAATTTCATGTACCAACCTTACATGATAGATCATGCATCTTCAACATATCCTCCCTATACTGACTACCACCTTTTCCATGCAATGCCATATCCTTGCTACTAACCATACAAGTACTTATCCAGCTGACCTATAGAAACATACTGGTTCTTTTGAAAAGGTGGGGGCATAGAAGAGGTAGGGTTTATGTTATGATAAGAATCTATTTTAAATATGTAATGCTTTTATTAACATATGGTATGAGATTGCTTTCATCTTTTCTACTAGAACTTTTTCCCTTTGAAGAAATAGTTTGCAGGTTTACTTTCTCCTTTGTTACTGGCTGTACACTGCTGCTCCTTGGTCCTTGTTGGTCGGAGTTTCAATGTTTTCCTTTTTTCTTTGTATTGTTGGTTATATATGGGAGAAATTTGCAAAGATATTGGGCCGAAGGATTAATGGGGGCATTTGAAAGGTTTTAACAGTTGTTTTTTCTCAGAAAAACATCAAAATAATATTTTTGGATTTTAAAAAAATTATTTTTGATATAAATAACAATATAAAAACATAAAAATAATTTAAATAAAAATAAATAATTTTTCATGAAACAGCATCAGTAATAATGGTTGCAACCCCAACCCACCCCCCTCCGCAGCTTAATGAAAAGGCATCCATAAGAACTTAATTTCCAGACTACAAAGGTTATCTTGGTTTAATTCCGAAACAAAATCAGACAAATTTGGTTGGTAATGCCTTCTTCTATGGTAATCAATACCAGGCAAAGAACTGATTCTCAAACAAATTAAGCTAAAGTGAATCAGCGGAAACGAGCTGCGATTTAGAAGCATGTATCAATGATTCTTTTTCATCCTCAAGAATATACATTAAATAAACGAGAAACCAAAAGAAAGGAGAGAGTTTCTCGTGACTTTTTCGAAATTTTTTTTTATAAACTGGGAAATGGTAAGTCAACTAAAAACATAAGATAGCATCTAAAAACAAAGAGGATAGGAGAACAGTAATGAAGCTTGAGGCAAATAAGAAATCATAGAACCATGAATGGTTTAAAACATTTGTATAATTTTGCACTGACTTTCAGGACAAGGAAAGTATAGTGAGATCTAGACATAAGAAAAAGAGTTTCCAAATTCAAACATGTACAGGTAAGTTATCTCACTCTCACAGTTAAATAAAGGAAACTGCAACTTAACGCCTCTGCGCTTTTCTTCGTCTTGACTGTGCCTTCTGCCATTTCTTTCTTGGAACAAGTGTGCTCTTTGGTTTCAACTTTAACTCCGGTGAGAACTTGAAATTTGGATCTCTCATACGTGCTTGTATATCCTTGAAAAACTGCATATTCAATTTCTTAGGCCCTCCCTGACGAAGCTCCTCATACTCTGGTCCAGAAACAATATTTTCAAATGCTCCGATTAGGATGTCTATATCACTCATGACTTCCCACACATTGGTGTAACGCCCATCTGGCCCTTTCTTTAATTTCTTCAAGGCATTCTCAACTGCAAGTTTCCTAGCTTGCTTCCCAGGGGACAACTCTGGTTCATTTTCCGAATTCAACAGTTCCGAGATAGTCCGATACTTGGGTTTTTCCTCAAACTCAAACAAGTTATCTAAATACCTATCGCTGGCCTCATTGGGGTGTGCTTCTGTAGGAATATCATCCTCATCATCACATTCATCACCGGTCCACAAAGTCTTCTCCTCGTCACTCCCAGACCATACACTTCTTAACTCATCACTGTCATCTGCATCGATAAGGTCTGAGTGCTCCTTCGCCTGCTGCCTTACCTTCCGAATATCTTTTTCAAGTCGATTTCTACATTTATCAGAACTGTTCTCATCATCACTTTCATCTTCACTTCCTGTCCATAGACAAGAATCTTCATCCATCTCTTTTTTCCACGCTTCCCGGAATCCCTCGTCCCCAGGCTTTTGACTGCCAAAAAGATCATAATGCCTATCCCTATTGCGAGCATATGATCTGATAACTGCAAAAAATCCAATATAATGTCATGTAACATATTCAATGACCAACAGCAGAGACTAATTGCAATTGTGAATAACAGTAATTGCCTCAATGCTAATATTGCAGGTTCACTGTTTAACAAAATACTATCTACTTAAAGCACTTCTATCCTCTTGAGCACTGTGATACTATTTCATAGAAAAATAATATAACCAAGCCATGTCCTTCAAAAAAGAAAGAAAGAAACCTATTCCATTATTATCACCATCTCTTCTTCCAGCTTCCTAACAATCAAATCCAGGGAAAGAACAACGTGTTTTAAACAAAGACAAACAAATCCTAAATTCAAAGAAAACCCACCAAAGATTATGTCAAGAAGTGCAGTAACCTTATTCTTCCAGCACAGGACATAAAGACAACAAAACAAATGGGTTCTGTGAGGACTTTCTACAAATACATAGAATGCATAACCAATACTTCCATTAACATCAACAACACAACTCTTTAATGATCTTTCACATACAATTAACTTTTGAGATTCAATTGGCAGACACTGAAACTGAAAACCAAAAACAAATAAAAGAGAGGGAAATGAAGGTTTATAAACTTGCAGAAGCTAACCTTGGAAACTTGGAGAAAACCCATGACTATAGCTGTGACTTATTGAATAATAACTTGAAGTAACAGAGTTAGAAAGAGCTTCCATTCTGCAAGAGAAAGGGAAAATGGGGTTTTTAGACTTTAACATTAATATCAAATTCTTCAAAAACTATTGAGTATAAAACACCTTTTCATATGTGGGTGTGTGTTTTTACAAAGAAGAAAGTGAGTTACCTTAGAGATGTTTGTGGTAGAAAATGGGGTTTAGGGCTCCTATAGGAAAAATGAAGGGAGGAAAGGCGGGAAGGGAGTCTTTTAGCCATTTATCTCCTGTGTAGACTAAGTTTCAGAGTCATCTACTTTGCTCTTTTCCTCCTACTGAAAAATGAGAGCTTTGAAGCTGGCAGGAGACATGGCAATCAGACCGGGTTGGGTTGTCTCGGGTTCGTGTCAATGCACGCTTGAACGTAGGTCTCGAATTTGTGAGGAACGGGTTTGGATCGACCCTCATATTTGAAAGTATCTTTAATAAGGAAAATTTCAATAATATTTAGATAAGTTATATTTCATTGAGCTTTAATTTGATTTCAAGTCTAATAGTTAATTTATCCCCCAAAAAAAATTAATCGTGTTATTTTCAAATTAATAATTTTTATGTATTTTTTATAAATATTAAAAAATAATAATTTATTTTTAACCTTTAATTATAAATTTAAAATTTAATTTTAAATTAAGTCGAGTTAAATTTTAAATTTCAAATAAAAAATCAATATTGATTCACTTGATTAATTAAAAAAATATATTTATAATCTTTTATAAATGTAATAAACTAATCGATAAACTACAGGTCAAATAAATATATATAAGCATGATGAAATCAACCTTTTCAGCTCTTCTTATATTATTCCACAAGCTCAAATATAATTGCAGTTGTAGCCAGTCCTCTCATGTATAGATTAAGTATAGATTAAACTATGTGGGTTTTTATTATTTTAAAAAATATATATTTTTATTTTTTATTTGTATAACTGTGTTTTCTTTAGCCCAAATTAGCACCAATTGTATTTGTTTAAGTGCGGATTGAATTAAAAAATAAAAAACTAAAATGAAAAACATGAGAATAAAATAAATGATGATTTTTAAATTTATTTGAAAAGTATATTTAAATCTCTTAACTTTTTTAGTCATTAGATGATCGATTCTTCTAATTTTAGAAAAAATAATTTTACTATCAAATTTTATTTTTATTATTTTTTAATTTTTTGAGTAGAATAAAAGAAAAGGGATAACCAGATTCCAGTGTAGAGAATGAAAGTTGTCCTTACAAGGATTCCAGTCATCAAAATATTATATTTTTATCCCAAATAATTTTATATAATAAAAGAAATTTAAATTAAAAACATTATTGAAAGTGCCTAAAAAGCAAACAAAGATAATTATTTTAAAAAAAGATGGAATTTTACCAAAACCAATCTCAACAACAACTAGAGCAGCTATTTATATTTTATTATTGAATATTTATCTTTAATTGTAAGTAGAAAATCAGAATCCTAAATTAAATAAGAAAAACAAGATGAAATCTAAAATTAAACTGGGAATTTAAAAATAAAAGAGAAAATAATGAAATCAGCTTAAATGGCATCTTTCAAGCATAATTTAAATCCAAGCATATGATATATGGTACAAAATTAAGAGTAGAGAGACAAATACAAGCCTTTAACATATGTTTTGTCCAGCCACCAAATCTCTCCGGCCAACGATGATGTTTAATATCTTGAACTTCCTTTGCCTAAAGATCCTGGCTCTCCTGATTCGAAAGGAGTGATGGGATTGGAATTTGATTTCTCCCATGGATCATCAAGGCTATTCCTGAAGATCCTTTTATTTATAGCAGCCAGATACCAAGAAATCTGTCACTAGTTTTTGTCTAGCCATGCATCAAACTCTGCAGAAATTAAGGTGCACAGCGGTATCCAACTTTAGCAACTGGCAAATTTACTATGCTGATGATGCTCGCATTTGAATTTTCCTGGTCTCTGTGGTAACTTACAGACACTGTACACATCCTTGTTTTTATCTTCAAAAACCCAACACAGTCTGATTTGCAGTAAGAAAAAATGCATATGCTTAACCAGACCTCTATCTGCAGCTTAACCAGTTCCATTATTTTCCTTGAAAAACGTACCTTCCTGGCTTCCTCGCATATCGTTTTCCTAACCCTATTATCTATTGTTTCATTGATGAACATTCCAAGAAATTCATATGCTTCCACGGCTGGCTCCACAAGGTATTGACACTTATCGTCATGTAAAATGCGCGTGCTCAAAGGAAAAGAAAATTAACCATTGAAGACTTGAAGAACTGACGCTTGCTGGAAAATTCATGTTAACTTGTCTTTCTCTACCGACCTTGTTATGTCATGCATGTGGAGTCCAAACCACGTTAAATTCAAAAAATGTTGTCTAATTGGCTGATGGGTCATTTGTACTTTAGGATTCAAGAAAAATTCAGAGTAAAAACTATTAACAAAAGGCGCGTCCTCCAAGGAAAAGAAAAATTAATCATTTCAGACTTTAAAGACTAAGACGACTTGGAAGATTCATGCTAAACTTGTTTTTTTCTATGATATAGGGACCTGACCTTGTGAGGTCATGCACATGGAGTTCATATCACGTCGTATTCAGAGAAGACCAATAAAATTAAAAAGCAACAACAGCAGTGGTTGAGCAGGAACATCCTGTCATGCTAATTAACCCTCGGACACTCAAGAAGCCACTTCCAACGCATCACAGTAGTTGTTTCTGTTTGGGAGGCGGACCCAGCTCCTCCGCCACCACTTGTTGCTTGGCTACAGCAAAAATCCATTATTGTTTCTTTATTTTCTTGGTGACGTGGTTTGGGCTCTGTTTCAAAACAAAACATCCATGGCATAGCAAGGTTGAGGTCATCACATATGAACATGAATCTTTTACGAAGTTTCGGTTCTTCTACTCAGCTATTTCGAGCAAACGCGTGAATACTGCGAGAGAAACCTTTATAGAAATATATCTCTACTGGTTTTTTAATTTTTTTTATTTAAAATTATATTAAAATAATATTTTTTTATTTTTAAAAAATCATTTTTAAAATTAACATAATAAAATAATTTAAAAATATTAACTTCAAATAAAAAATTAAAAATATTTTTAAAACATAAAAATAAATATCACTGTAATAAAAATATTTAACGACATGGATACAATCTCATAACCACTTGTACACACTATCATGAGCTAAAAGAAAACTTCTCAACCCTTATATCCGGGTAATGTTGCTCTCAATACCATGGACCACAAACCGAACAATTATACAATCATAATAGAGTTGAAAGATATAATTATTAAATTCAGTTTGGAAATTTACCTGGTTAAAGAATTAGATATTAGATCCACCTAGTAAAGTAAAGAAAATATTTGAAATTTTAATATTTTATTTAAAAAATTTAAAAACATCTATATGAATATAAGTTAAAAAATTATTTGAAAATATTTTTTATCTTACAATATAAATGTATTATCTTATCTTTTTAATTTAAAGTATTTAAATTTAAGAGGTTTTTTTATCTTACATTAAAAAAACATCATTTTTTTCTTGTGAATATATATATATGCATGCGCTTCAAATCTCATATTTAAAAAACAAAAAAAAATTCTAATATTCATATAGTTAACTTTGATATAAACTAATAACCAATCAAAAAAAATCTTATATTTTATTTGTTTGTATGTTTGAAAGGTAATTTAAAAAAAGTAAATTTTTTTATTTTTTTCTTTACTTTAAATTAATATTTTTTTAGTGTTTTTATATTATTTTAATATATTGATATTAAAAATAATTTTTAAAAAATAAAAAAATAATTTTAATATATTCTCAAATAAAAAATACTTTTAAAAAATCCAACCATGTTATCAAATAAGTTATTAACCAGGAAAAAACGTGTTTAAAAAAAAATTTCTTCTAATTTCTCCTGGATCATCCGAAATCTAGATTACCTTAACCGAACAAATCATTTTTTTCAAGTTAATTATAAGCTCAAGTTTTAAATAAAACAAGCCCGATCAAAGCTATGGCTGATCTGATAACTGTGGTCATAGATGGAGGCTGCGGGAGCCACCCACCCAGCTTCTTCTTTGCTCGGAAGAAGTGCTACCCCTTTTGCTAGAAGACGTACAAACCAAGTAATTTAAATTTCCCAAGGGCATATTGTATCTTGTGGGCGACTAAGATGCATAAGATAATCAAAAGTAGCCAATCTGAAAAGCAAGAGTATCCGACAAGACGTGGAAATGAAAGAGACAGAGACATTAAGCGGGAAATTTCTAATATATGATCAACTTAATCAGCAATCTTGCCGAAAAAATGACTGCTCATGTGCCCTTTGCCGATGCTATATAAACCTGTCACTACTTTGGAGATTGAGGAACAAATCAACACGTTTCATTCTCTAAACAATTCTCGTTCTCATCATTTTCAATTTACTTCTTAATGATGACTGGAGAAATATGGACTCAACTGAGCTCGGCCATTACTGGCCTATTGCTTGCGTGGGTCATGTTTGAGCAATATTTACCTTATCAACTTCGTGGCTATCTTGGAAAATATAGTCAGAAGTTAATGAGCTATGTGTATCCTTACATCCAAGTTACCTTCCATGAATTCACAAGTGAACGTCTCAAGCGCAGCGAGGCCTTTTCTGCCATTCAGAGTTATCTTGGCTCCAATTCTACCAAGACAGCTAAGAGACTCAAGGCTGATGTTGTCAGAAACAACGAACCCTTGGTCCTCACCATGGACGATTACGAAGAAGTTACCGATGTTTTTAATGGGGTTAAGGTCTGGTGGTCTTCGAGTAAAACCGTCCCGAAAACACAGTCTATTTCTTTTTATCCTGCGGCCGATGAGAGGAGGCATTACAGGCTCACGTTCCACAAAAGTCATCGAGATATCATCACCGAGAAATATTTAGAACATGTTTTGAAAGAAGGGAAGTCGATTGCTGTGAAGAACCGGCAGAGAAAGCTCTTCACCAACAATCCTAGTGAGAATTGGTATGGGTGGAAATCTACCAAGTGGAGTCATGTGGCTTTTGAGCACCCTGCTACATTTGATACTCTGGCAATGGAAACAAAGAAGAAGGAAGAGATTAAGAAAGACCTTACCAAATTCAGTAAAGGAAAAGACTACTATGCGAGGATCGGCAAGGCCTGGAAGCGTGGCTATCTCCTTTATGGCCCTCCAGGAACTGGCAAATCCACCATGATTTCTGCTATGGCTAATCTGTTGGATTATGATATTTATGATCTTGAGCTGACCACAGTTAAGGACAACAGCGAGCTTAGGAAGCTATTGATCGAAACCACCGGAAAATCTATCATTGTGATTGAGGATATTGATTGCTCACTTGATCTTACAGGACAGAGGAAGAAAGCGAAGGAGAAAGATGATGACGACCAGTCAGACAAAGAGAAGGATCCAGTTTCTAAGAAGAAAAAGGAGGCGGAAGAAGAAAGAAAGAGCGGCAGCAAGGTTACTTTATCTGGACTTTTGAATTTCATTGATGGACTCTGGTCAGCTTGTGGAGGAGAAAGAATTATAGTGTTCACTACCAATTATGTGGACAAACTGGATCCTGCTTTAATAAGGAGAGGAAGGATGGATAAGCATATAGAGTTGTCATATTGCTGCTTTGAAGCGTTCAAGGTGCTAGCCAAGAACTATCTAGAACTCGAATGGCATGAAATGTTCGGAAAAATTGAGGAGCTGCTGGGGGAGACAAAGATGACCCCAGCTGATGTTGCTGAGAATTTGATGCCCGGGTCAGATGAAGAAGACGAGAAGGATTGTTTGAAGCGATTGATTGAAGCTCTTGCGACTGCAAAGGAGGAAGCAAGGAAAAAAACTGAAGAAGAAGCAGTGTCCAAGGCTGAGAAAGCAGACAAAGAGGGTGGCGAAACATGTTCTCAAGTAGCAAAGGAGAACGGTGAAATATCAGCAAAAGAAGCGAAAGAGAATGGTGTAATCGCTGGAGATTAGGGTGGAACAGTTTAATCACTGAACACCGTTAGGCATTTACGATTGTTAAGTAACTTGGAACACGGCGATGTCAAAATAATAGCTGAACAAGAACGAATTACTTTAATCCTTTGATTTCTGTCGTTCCTACTCTTTGACAATCCAAACTCCCTTGACAATCCTAGCCTTGATTTCTAGGCTGCTAGCAGATTTCTAGACCTTGAACAAATTTAATAAATACTACTGTATTTCATCTTCTACAATAGAAACAAACATAGAGATCAAGCAGAAACCCTAACCCTAACCCTGGATACACATACCTGAAGCATAATTAAGAAACAAATCCCAAATCAAAAACATCATTAAGTACATGGATAATCAAGAACTGGTGAACTTAGTGACAGCCTTAGTCCCTTCTGAAACAGCATGCTTAGCCAACTCTCCGGGCAAAACCAACCTGACAGCAGTCTGGATTTCCCTCGAGGTAATTGTGGGCTTCTTGTTATACCTAGCAAGTCGTGAGGATTCCTGCGCAAGCTTCTCGAAAATATCATTAATAAAGGAATTCATTATGCCCATGGCCTTGCTTGATATCCCTATATCTGGATGAACTTGCTTCAGCACCTTAAAGATGTAGATCTTGTATGTCTCTGTGCTCTTCTTCACCCTCTTTTTCTTCTTCTCTCCGGCGGCTGCTCCTCCTCCTTCCTTTGGGAGCTTCTTCCCTGCCTTCGGCTTCTTCTCTGCTGGGGCTTTCTCTGCCACCGTTTTCTTCTCTTCGGCCGGCTTCTTCTCTGCCGGTTTCTTCTCTGCTTTTGGTGCCATTTTCAGAGATTGTTTTCGACAGATTGCGTTGTGTGTTGGGTTACATGCTCATTTCTCTTTGTTTCTTTATAGAGAGAGGAGGTGGATTGTGTGATTGGTGACTTCTATTTCACAAGGACTGATGACGTGGATATTTAGTGCCATTGGATTAGGTCTGGGGAACTTTCTTAATCGACGGTCGAAATGTTTAGTGCAGTTGAATGGTCGTCGTTTTCGCGCGGATTGCTGACGTGGAAAAACAAGTCTAATGGAAAATTAATTAAAATTATCTTAGCCATAGCCCGAGAAGAATTATTTATTGGGTACATGTAATTATTTAAATGCATTTCATAGATGATTATTGTATTCACGGGATAATTAATTTGACTAAAAAAATTAAAAAAAAATATTTTAATAAAAATATCAATTAATTAAGAATAAAGTTTTATCATATAATGATTAAATCGTAATTAAAACCATGTTGCAATGAAGGAAGTATTCAAAAATACAGTAATAATTATTTTTTAAAATTTTTTTTATTTATAAATATATCAAATAATTTTTTATTTTTAAAAAATTAATTTAAAATAAAAAAATTTAACTTTTTTACCCGGAAAAGGCTGCCAGCTTGTGGAATGGGATGAGCAAATCGAGTAGACTTACTGAAGTCCTTTCTTAGACAAAGTGACTGAGGCTGTTAACGGGCATTACAATGGACGATGGACAGTAAAAGGTGGGAAACATATGAAGCAATTTATGTGTTCGGTTCCTGGCAGTTTGTCACATTGCTGGCTGCAATTTTTCTTGTGCTCTTGACGACAGTGCAAGTCTTTTGTTCTATCTAAAGATACAATGGCATGCTTCATACGAGGCCAACTAGAAACTAGCACCGGTTATAGCAATGTTGTGGCCAAAATTACAAATTGAAGAAAGTTTTGTGCTTTGTTGAACCATCTGTCCTTTCGAATTTAGATTTTATTGTCATACATGTGAATCCCATGCATTATAAGAGTCACGAATGCAGAAACCTGGATGAACAAAGTGCAGAAGATCGTAATGGCTGAAAACATTTCCCATGATGCGATTCTCTTGATTTCGAGCATTGCAAGTTTCATATGTGATGGTGAATGAGGTGATCTAGACTGAATCAAATTGTGTGCTAGAGATACATCATCCCCCCACACCAATTTTATCACTGAGATATCATATAGATTACTAATTAATTGACAAATATAAATAAAAATAATATTAACTTAATGTTTCCCTCGGTAACTTGCAATGAATTTTACCAATATAACATTCTCACAATATATCTATGAGTAAATATCGATGGAAACATTCACTTGGTATATATTAATGAAATTATAGTGAAAGAAAAAAGAAATTAAAATAAATATATCATGTACGATGATGTGTCATTTATACTGACAATATCAATATTATCATTAATGTTGCGGGCTGCAAATTAAATCCTAATTGTTTTAAAGTCTGAATTTTAGCATCACATTTCTACACCTTATATTTTTAATAATTGAGAGTGTACTTTATCGTGTAATTTTACAACTCATAAATATTAAAGTTTATATTTGAATCCTAAAACAAAAATTGAAAAAAGCTTTTGACATGTTGGTTAAATCATAATGGATAATCATAAACTAGTTATGATATTCATTTTTAGATTTTTTTTTAAAACATGAAAAGGATGCAAATATTTTTTTTTGAAAAATATGCTTGGAAAAATTTTAAGATTTGGCCGTATGCAATAAAATATTTTTTTTGAAAATGTTTTTAATTTTTTTTTGAAATATTTTGAAGAAAATTAGTATTTTAATATTGAATTTGTATTTTATAGTGCAAATATACAACCCGATATTATACAAAATTAGTAGAAAATAATATACAAGAAAATCATAATTTTTTTGAAATGATTTTTTAAAAAATTTTGGATTTTTTTATTATGTTATTTTTTAAATATTAGAATACACACAAAAAAAAAATCACGTCCTACATTAATAGTAGAACGTTAATTATAATTCATGGTCGTTATTCATGCAATAAACAGGAAAGTAAAGGAAAAAGAAAAAGAAAAAGGGTGGCTTAACTAGCAGAAAAGTCATAATTGTCGTCACTGTTCTAGCCAAGGATGGTGGAAGAGTTGGTGGCGTTAGAAAGAGTGGTTGTTGCTCACATTACAAGAGTTGTGCTGGTCGATGCTAGAGTTGCTAATGGTTGGAGCTATTCAAGTCGCTACTATAACGAGCGAGTTACCACCTTTACTGTTGTTTCTAAGGATGAAAGCCCCTAGAAGATGTGGGTGTTGCCTCTACTGCTACTGTTAAGGTTGCAATAACAAAGAAGAAGAAGGATGAAACAAGTCTACAAGAGAGCTAGAGAGGGAGTCACGGTGGCTGCTTGGTGGTTGTGCCGACTTCCTATGGTGGAGCTGGTATTTGTGGTGGTGTGTAGGCCGGTGTATTAGTATTCCTGATGGAGAAGGCAATTGTGGAAGAGGTGGAGAGAGAAAGAAAAAAAACAGAGAAAAGCTTGCAGAAATCAGGAAGGAGCTGATTTTTTAGCTTATTTTGGATCAAATTTCCTCCTCTTTCGGGCCATGAAATCCACCTTTATTTATTAGGGCAATCTTGTTTATATTAAAGAGAAATTTTAGTCATTAATTTAGTTGGGAAAGATCTCAACTGTCAGCTCAAAGCAGGTATCATGAGTTGCAAATCTACAAATAAAAACTGACTGAGTTGGCCTCTTTAGGCTATCACCAGATATAATTTATTGTTATTTAACCTAAACTTATCACATGGTATTATAGAAAAAGTGTAGAGGATCATTTTCATATAAGATTTGTCAAATTTGATGGACATTACATACATTAAATGTAGTTATAAATAAGGTAACTAGATTAGTTTTTTCAAAGAAAAAAAGAAGATAATGAACAGTGTCGATTTCTTTTTTGCCAAAGTTCATTTCAGTTCTTTCTTTTTTAATTGCTTTTAATTAAACCCTAATTGACCCTAAATTTTTTTATTTAATGAAATTAAACCCCTAATTTCAATTAATTAAATTGATAAAAATTAAATTTAGTCTCTTAAAATTCCAATCTTCTCAATGAAACCAAAATTAGGCTCCCAAACTTAATTTTTCACCAATTAAGCCCAAAATAAAATTGATTTGACTCATTTAAAGTATAATTAAGTCCTTGCACTTAATTAAATATTTTAATTGGACCTTAAATTTACACTTTTCTCTATTTTTGGGCATAATAGGGTACAATTAGGTCTTGAATTTTCTCAAAAAATTACAGCTTGATTTTTTCTATTCTTGTAACCCTCCTTGATTTTATATATATATATAT